>JAWDEX010152869.1:0-21634 GCA_035221805.1 Trichilia hirta | reverse complement strand
CAATTAGAACATCATTTTAAGAAAATAGCTGTAAGATACAATAACGAATGGTTTTAGTATAAGTAGGAGTTTATTAGTTTAGTATACTTTAAAATCATTCATCTTGTTAGTTATAGGCCTTTTACATTGAATTACTATTTATAATATATACTATACATATTTATTAATAAAGAAAATACTTATACACATACACACACACACACACATATATACATAATATTTTCTCTTTCTAATTATATTAATAATAAAGCATTTATATAAATTATCTAGAAAATTTAATTATTTGCATTGTTTTTTATAAAAACAATATCAACAAGGTATTAATACACACAGTAGGTACACTGAATATCTTCGATAAGTATCATAATATGATATTAGTACAGGTAACATGATAGTCATGTTATTAAAATATTAATGTAAATTAATAGTTAAAGAATAGTTTTTTATATATAACCAAAGTTATAATGAATCACATAAAAATATATCATCAATAATTTATCATATGATTGTAATAATGTGCGAAAACCCCCTTTGGTGTAAAATATCATAGTTGTTATTTGATATAGATGCATATGATTTATATAGTATATAAATGTGAGACTAATCACATCTCACATAAAAAAGTTAGTTTGATCATATGTTATTTATATCAAAATACCAATAACTACCAAGATTAGATTCATTGACTCGATATAAAGGATTTCAAAATTTTATTAACTCGATCCAGATTCAAGTTTCTAAACAAATATCAATAAATGGTTAAAACTTTAAAACCCTTAGCCAAGATGCAATTATAGTCATACGAAGAATTTGTGATAATAAGTTTAATACGTATCAATTAGTGATTTGTATTAAAACTGACTTTAGAGTTTTTGACATTAGTGAATCCAAACTTAGTTGGAATTAGATAAATGAAAGAAATTTATTCACATAAAATATATAATTAGATATAAAAGATTCAATAAAGACTTTATTTATTACAGTTTAGGGATTATGACATATTGTTAGATGTTAACTATAGCTGTTGAGTATTTGAATGGTTTGAAACGGGTTTGATGAGATCATTTTTGGCTCATCGCTAATATTATAGTGGACTTTAGAGATTACAACCAATAACTTATGCTTATTCTTTTCTTGAGATAAAATAAATACTATCCGCAAGAAAATTAGCACTCTTAAAGATATTATAAGATTAAAAATATAAATTATTTATATGTTAAATAGTTTAACAAATTCGAGAGTTTTATAAATTGACCCGAATATAATTTAGAGTAAGTTATAATATTTCATTAATATTTAAGAATTAAAATAGAATTAAAATAAGATTAATGAAAGTAAATTTGACATGTTTATCATTAAAGGGTTTATAAAGAAAAACTTGTTATTTTATAGTTTACTATTACAAAACTTGTATGAAAAATTTTGGAACTTATTTGTCTTTGAATTAAAGGTCAAGGACATTTAAATAAAAGATACAAATAATATAAATAAGGGTCAATATCTATTTTTCATTATTGTGTACTAATTATCCAAAATTAAAAAACTAGAAAGCTCTCATCCCTTTCTAAGGGTTCAACCAAGCTAAAGTACAAGTATAAGAATTTTATTCTTAGAGATCTCATGATTTTGAGGTTATCTTAATCTTTATCAAGCTTAAGGTTAACTTAATTACAAGTTTAGTTGATTATTTTAGTGATTAAAATCTTGAATATTTAGATTATGCATATTAAACCCTAATTTCTAGCTATTCCCTTAATCAACCTTTCAATAAGTGCTGAAGCCCCTAATGGAAAGAAAATACTGATAAGATATTGATAAAGTAAAGAAGATAAATTTGGGGAGATTGATTAGGTTCAAAGTTTAGAAATATACACATAGTGAATAATGTCAAGTGCATCTAAATTGGCATTTTTTATTTTTTAATTTAGAACGTATGAATATCTATATATAGAACTAATTATTAATATGTATGTTATTCTATTCAATGATCCTTCAACCATGTGTTTTATGTCAATTCATTAATTACTTATTCAACTACGATTTAAGATGATAATTATATTTGAATAATTTTATTGAAATATAATTTATATATTATAAATAATGAATTTAGTGCTCAAAGAAGGATTTTAACATTATCTTTAGCAAATCAATACTTTTAAATTTCTACATATCTTGGACACATTTTTCATAAATAAACATAATATTTGTGTTAAAATTATAAAGAATCCCTTCTGTCATAATATTCATCAAAGATGACCCTTATTTAGGAAGTTTTTGCTAATTCTCTTGCCTACTTTTTGAAAATTAAAAACTGTAATAACTATAGTACTCACTTTCACATTGACCGTATCAAACAAAATTCGAGAATTAATAGCAACTAACTTATATTCATACACTTTTTTATTTTATCAATAATCTCACACAAGTTTAGTATATTAAGAAAGAACTTAGCCTTGACTTTATTTTTTATATCAAAATTCGCTAATAACTTATCTATTTTATTACTTGGACACTTTTCTAAGAGAGGAAATTCAACCTTAGATGCAAATAACTGCCTTCTAATAATAGAAATGATTGAATAAGTATGCAGTCATCTAGATAACATCTATAAATTGAATCAAATCTATAGATGTCATATAAATGACTGCATATCCAGTCAATCATATCCATTATTTGAAAGCAATTATTCACATCCAAAGTTAAATTCTTTTTCTAAAATAGAAAATGTCCTAGTAAGGTAAAGTAAAGGCTAAGTTTTTTCTTAATATGCTAAAATTGTGTGAGGCTGTTAGTAAAACAAAGAAAGTGTATGCACATGGGTTGGTTACAACTAATTCTCATTTCATGTATATGGTTTAAGTGGAATGAATGAGTATTGTGGTTATTAAAATTTTCAATTCTCAAGTTGTTTTTCATAATATGCTAAACTTGTGTCAGGTTGATTCTCCTAAATAAAAAGATCACGTCACTTGCTTTAAGCATTAATTAATAATACCATCAATCTATATACATTTGAATACAAATAGGTTAATCTACATTTAAGCAGGTTCAAATTCGACATTCGATCGAGGTAAAAAATGTAAATTTAACCAACTTAAAGGCCAATATTTTATTAAGATAAAATCTTATATTCGACTATGACAAAACTATAAATTCAACTGAGGTAAAATTATATATTCAACCAAGTTAAAACCCTACATTTGACAAAGAAAAAATAAAGCATTATGAAGAGTAAAAAATCACATATTCGACTAAATTACAAAATCTACATTCGACTAAAGTAAAATCATACATTCAATTGAGATAACATCATATGACTGTGTTAAAAATTTATATTCAACTATATTAACCAATTTGCATTCGATCAAGGAAAAATAATATATTTTAGAAAGTAAAAAATTATATACTTGACCAAATTACAAAACTTACATTCGACCAATTCAAAATAATATGTTTTACTTAAGACAATCTAGTAAGTTACAAACCTATATTCGATCAAGACAAAATTATATATTTAACCAATTTAAAATCTTACATTCAACTAGTGCACTGAAAGTGATCTATTCAAAAATCTATATTCGATCGAGTTAAAAATTTATTTTCAACGAAGACAAAATTCATATGTTGACAGTGTTGACATTTTTGAGATAAACAATGTTTTGGCAAAAAATATGCCCATTACATATTAACCTTAGCATTTTTCAACATTTAAACTAAATTACAACATTTAAATTACGATTTAAATATAGATTTTAAAAAAATACAAAATTTTGGATAATTAATATTTAAACTTCAAATGAAGTTGAATGAAATTTTACTAATTTTAAAGAAATCTTGATTGTGAAATGAAATGATGCTACAAATGCTATCAAAGTAACGTTTCAGTAAACATAAGTTGGAGTGTTTTATAATTGGGACTGTTTTTGACTGAAAGCTACGTTTGAATTTTTAAATGATCGGAAAAGTGATGTTAGGTTTTTTATTTTTTATTATAGGAGTATTATTGTTCAAATACGGACTTTTAGTTTATTTTATAAAGTTTTTTTAAGGGTGATTAATTTTAAAAATGAGTTTAAAATACGGTCATTTTTGTTAATTTTTTTTTGATAATTTCATCAAAATTTTAAAATTAATCTGCATTTTATTTTAATCATAATCTATAATATTATCGCATTATTAAAATATATATAATTATGGTTATTATTAATTGATAAAACAAACAAACATTGTTTATTAATTTTTTTTTTTCTAATATTTATGATATTCAAATTTTTATCATACTCCAATTTTGACACCAACCAAATACAAAATTTCAACCTTTAATAATATTCCCAAAAATAAAAGTAAAAATAACAACTAAATTGTCTCTAATCTAGAAGAAGGGACAGGTGTAATCAATTACGTCATTCGCCCAACAAACGCAACCACCTCCGATTGACTGTTTCTTACTCTAGTTAGGGTTACCAATTCCTTGTTTCAGTTGGATTTCTCCTCCATATAAACGGACAACCTTCGACCAATCTCGGCATCAAAATTTGTTAAACCTATTTTGTAACGCTACAACAAATTGCTCTCTTTTGTCGCAAACAGCTCTTCGGTAGGAAACCGTTCTAAGATGCAGATCTTTGTGAAAACCCTAACGGGAAAGACAATTACTCTCGAAGTCGAGAGTTCAGATACCATCGACAACGTCAAGGCTAAGATTCAAGATAAGGAGGGAATTCCTCCGGATCAGCAAAGGCTCATCTTTGCCGGAAAGCAACTCGAGGACGGACGTACTTTGGCAGATTACAATATACAGAAGGAGTCAACCCTGCATCTGGTGCTCAGGCTTCGCGGTGGGATGCAGATTTTCGTCAAAACTCTCACCGGCAAGACGATTACCCTGGAGGTGGAGAGTTCTGATACGATCGATAACGTAAAGACTAAGATCCAAGACAAGGAGGGAATTCCTCCGGATCAGCAGCGATTGATCTTTGCCGGAAAGCAGCTTGAAGATGGACGGACGTTGGCGGATTATAATATCCAGAAGGAATCGACACTCCATCTTGTTCTCAGGCTTCGTGGTGGTATGCAAATCTTCGTCAAAACCCTCACTGGGAAGACGATTACCCTGGAGGTGGAGAGCTCGGATACAATTGATAACGTCAAGGCTAAGATCCAGGATAAGGAAGGGATTCCACCGGATCAGCAAAGGCTGATCTTTGCTGGAAAACAACTTGAAGACGGCCGAACTTTGGCCGATTACAATATTCAAAAGGAATCAACCCTCCACCTCGTCCTCAGGCTTCGTGGAGGTATGCAGATCTTTGTAAAAACCCTAACGGGTAAGACCATAACTCTTGAAGTTGAGAGCTCGGATACAATTGACAACATCAAGGCAAAGATACAAGACAAGGAAGGAATTCCTCCGGACCAGCAACGTCTGATCTTTGCGGGCAAGCAACTTGAAGACGGCCGCACTCTGGCTGATTACAACATTCAGAAGGAATCCACCCTTCATCTTGTACTCAGGCTCCGTGGAGGCATGCAGATTTTTGTTAAGACCCTCACTGGCAAAACAATTACCTTAGATGTTGAGAGCTCTGACACAATTGATAATGTCAAAGCTAAAATCCAGGATAAGGAAGGAATTCCACCTGACCAGCAGCGTCTTATCTTTGCTGGCAAGCAGCTTGAGGATGGCAGGACCCTTGCAGATTACAACATTCAAAAGGAATCGACTCTTCATCTGGTTTTGCGTCTGAGGGGTGGAATGCAGATATTTGTGAAGACACTGACTGGGAAGACAATAACTTTGGAGGTGGAGAGCTCTGATACTATTGACAATGTGAAGGCTAAGATTCAGGATAAGGAGGGAGTTCCACCGGATCAACAGAGGCTGATTTTTGCTGGGAAACAGCTCGAGGATGGCAGGACTCTTGCTGATTACAATATTCAGAAAGAGTCTACACTTCACCTCGTGCTCCGTCTCCGTGGTGGCAAATTATGAGTGTCTTATCTCAGTTTAAGCTTTAGTCTTTAATGGGTTATGTTATGTGCGAATGGTTATGTTTTTTGTGTCTTCTAGGAGTCTGGTGGCACTGGTTTTGCCTGCCTGTAATCTGGTCTGTCTGTATCTTTTAAGTTCTCGTGTTACTCTGTTTCATTTCTTTGTGATTTTGAATAAAAAGCTATGGCTCAAATGCTATTTTTGCGTATTCTTATTTTGTCTGTGTTTATTATCATTGATTTTGGTTAATATTAAGTTGAAATAAGGCCCAAAATTCTGTTGTTTTTCTCAGTTGTGCTCTACCTGATTTAATTTTGTTTGCCAGATTACTTGTCCTTATGGATTCATTCTTTCCCTTTTGGATTATGTTTTGTATTGAGTTCATTAGAACCTTGTTTCTGCTTTATATTCGACTCAACGCACTAGTTGATTACTTTTCCAAGGGGATTATTCAACAGGATTATGTCATTGTTGAAGCACGTAGAACCGAAAGCGTGACTATCCTTGGAAGTAATTCAAGGTTTAGCGTGGATTCTTTGGGATAACCTTTCTTTCATTCCCATGTGACGATGATTCTTTGCTGATATTGAAAGTTATGGTTGGTTTAACTCGAATAAAATGGAGGCATGATGGGACATTGAACCAAGTTTTGGTTTTGAAAGGGAGAATGACAAATGGTTTCTAGAAATGGGACTTAACCTCTGTCAGAATATTTTAGAATGTTTGTTACAAATACTTCTATGAATTTGTCAGTCACAATTGCCCCTTTTAGTTATTATTCTGTTACCAACCTATTTTACAATTGCCCCATTTTGTAATTCTGTTACCAACCCATTTGAGAATAAGGCCAAAAATATCAAATTGGAGCATATGTGAAGCAAAGGATTGCCAAGAACGGGAAAGGTTTTGCTGCTGTTGAACAACAGATATTTGGTAGAGGTCAGAAGCTTGATGATTAGAGATTTTGATCGATGATATTTGTAATGATAACGATGCAGTGACTTATTTTTTGGTTGAGATATCTGCAAAAGTTAGGGCGACTCCTGGAGAAAGATTTCGAACTCCCTGTTGTTGCAGTAAGTCGGTTGACTGTAATGCTCATCCGTTACTGATCTATTAGCAGCCCGTTTGAGAATAAAGGCAAATACAAGAAAGTCGACCGAATTGTAACTGACAAATATTTTGGAGTATATGTAATAAAAATTTTGACAGAGGTAAGTATCACTTTTAGAAACTACAGGGGTATACGTCTTTTTCCGTTTTAAAAAATCAAACTAATGCATGATACATAGATGACCAGAATTCAAGAAAATGGAAAAAGAAGAAAATTAGCACAAAATTGAATAAAACATCTCATTCATATATTGTTGAAAACTGATCATCCTTTGATTTTACTTATAAACTTGATCAAACGCACATACAACTTTATTATTACAATGCATTACACGAAGAAGGAATAACAATATCCTAAGAAACCTGCGCCTACCTCTAGGTTGATATCATTAATCGTATAAGGTCAATTGCCAGCTTCAATCTTTCTGCAATCCAGCACTACCAGTTTAGCCTACAACTCAGCCATTTGTGCCGCCGCAAGGCATCGTGTTCTGCAAAGCTCACCCCTCCACTCTACTTTTGATTCGTAAAGTTGAGACTCTAGCTCCTTGGTTTTAAGCTATTCACCCTCGGCCACTTTGCAATGGCCGAGTATTATTTCACAACCGTCATTACCAGAGTTAGACAACCATACTTGGTTATTTCTTTATGCTCTTGAACTCGTCCTGCTGGGAAAGCAGTAGATGAACAACGGAAAACTCAAGGAATCTGGTACCCAGTATAAAAGTAGACTTTCTGATTATGTTTCACCTGAATTTGTGCAGTGTGATGCCAGTTTTGTCCCTCCCGCTGAAAATGGTAGGCTTTGTTGTTGAGCCCATCTGTTATTTAATATATCAAAGACTTATATAAGAACACAAGAAGTCAAGTTTTCATCCTCGGATGCATTAATCCAGCAATAATATCTGCTCAGATGCTAGTACAAGTGGTCCTATTTGCATGCTTTACTTGACAGAAAACCTAACAAGGCTTATCCAACAACACATGTTTTATCACATTACATACAGTTCGGGGCCATTAACACCTGACAATCTCACCTGTGTTACCAAGGCCTAAAGAGGAAGCATCACATAGCTGCATAATATATACTGGCGAAGAGAATAAGATGCTGCTCCCTCTTCCTCTTGTCCTTTTCACTTTGCTAATCTTCCCCTCTAGACAGTGCAATACCAGAAAGCACTCTCATTTTTGTCATCCTTGCAGCTTTCTAGACTCTGTATTTTATTCTGACTTGGATTCCATCAACTGGTTTGATTTACTAATGAGACTCAGCAGTAGCGATATTGCACTAGATTGAAGCAAGTTTAGGTGGCCCAATGGCATGGACATCTACTGGCATGAGGTTCATCTAATTTAGCTGCTCCAGCAGACAGACCAATCAATCATTTTAAATTTAGAATGAAAAGAAGAGCAATCCGTATTAGCAAGGAACAAAGAATAAGACCACTTAACTCATAACATTCGCAAAAATGTTCTATTATAGCAACTTTAGAAAATTGTTTTGGTTAATATGTAGGAACATTAGAAAATTATGTTAAAATGCTGTTCACACCAAGTTGTGTTAGCCTTTAACTTGGGCTGTTTTTAGCTAACTAGACTAACATTGCATGATCTTAACTTAGTCATATGTTAGAGCTTCCATGGTTGTAAAACTAGTATAAAGCGCTGGTTTGTGGTTGCTTAAATGAATGAGAACAAATGCAATTTTCCAGAAAAGTGGAAAAGCATTCTCAGGTTCTTCTCTGTTTGTGACCAAAAGTTTAAAATCTGTTCTGCACTTTATAAATCTGTTTGTTCTTGCATGTCAGAATTAGCAGAAGTTGAACTATAGCTAAAGAATTCAAACAGATATATCAATCTAAATCATGTTTTGTTCCAAAAATCATGCAATGTTGGAGCTCACCCAATTGATACATCCTGAAGATCGTAGATTCCAACTTCTAATTTACAAGAAATCTCAATCTGAACAGATCCTGAAGAAGAAAAGATCAAACAGCAACACCAATAATAATAATAATAATAATATAATTATTGCTTGCAAATGGCAATAAATGGTTCAATGACTTACTAAGTCCAACTGCGAATAGGCAGAGGAGCACCAGAAAGAGAAACAAGGAATGAGGAGAGAATGAGCCAACGATGGTTGAACCAGAAAAGATTATAACCTGACTGAAGCAATGTATTCCCATTAACTGGTAATCCTCTATTTTCAATCCCAGGGCCGTCTTAGTAACAATTACATGTCGCTTTGTTTCCATGCACCAACAAGATCATCTGCAGAAGTCCTATAAACAGCGCACATTCATATTGAATTAACAAATGTTTTTGAACTGTGAAATATCTCTCTCGTCCCAACTAATGATATTTAAAGTTTTGATTGGAAGAAGCCACATTGTTTTGTAAGAACCACCACCATATAATAGAAATTGGTAGATGACAGTGCTTAAATCGTGTGATATATAAGACCAGAGAAAGTACAAAGTGAATATGGAGTAGGAAAATTATGGCAAAGAACCGAAGTTTTGGCTGTAAACATTGAAAAAGCTAATTGGTTAAATCTGTTGAATAAAACAGAATTTAGCATTTTGCAAGTGTATGCTTCTGTCTATGTAAATATGATATGTGGCTATTTTTTGCGAGCTAATGAACTCAAACAAAGGTAAAAAAACATGACTAGGTTTGAATGCAAGACAACCAAATAGATGAAATGGTATAGGGCTCCAAACTGACTCCAACACCTACTCTGAAGTCCTCTTCAAGTGATCTGCTGATAAAGCCCTGGAAATTGTAATCAGTTTTGTCTTTGGAGTGAGATTGATATTTGTAAACATAAATCAAATATATCAAGCTCTTAAAAACAACAATAAGAACATCGCAAAAACCAGTTCAGAGAACTTTAGGGTCCAGAAATCACACTGCAAATATGAAAAAATTCCATGGTGGACTTCTGCACATACTAGCTTAATTAAACTTACAAACAAGAGATTTTGCAATTCACAATTGCGCGGCTAAACTGGAAGATCTAAGGAAAATTTAGGCCATGTGCCAAAGCTTCACCGTGCTCACTGTATGTAGAAAATCGAAAAGCATCTCCGAAAGCTCAAGTGCATTCACCCAAATGATGCATCTCTTGCCAATATGGATCGCTGGACCAAAATTTTCTTGATCGTTGTCATGGCATATTTGTTCATTACTGCAACTGGCTTCCAAGTATATAATAGCCTTCGTTGTAAATTATAAATCGTTTTCTATTTCTAATAAAATGAAATGATAATAGTAAACTTTTTCAAGGGTGAAATAACTAGCATTTTGTCAAACAAAGATTAACGTTCTGGACACAGTAGATTGGCATTGTGAGCGAGAACTGGGAGTCAGGTTTCCTTCGTTGATCCATATCCCATGATTGTCACTTCTCATCAGCAACTCCAAAGCTGCATACACATTATAGCTCTCTCACCAAAAAAGAAGTAATTATGAGCGAGGGGTGAACACTGTTGTCCTACCCACAGGGAAACCACTAGCATCAAGTTTGTTTAATGCCATAGAAAGGGATAAATGAAACTTTGCCCTGCAAAAGAAGTTTTAGTTAAATCTTCCTTTCGTCAACAAATATACTAGCCGATTATTAATTTTGAACAGGTTCTCAAATTTGTACTTTCCCATTTTTTTAACAGGAATGGAAGTTATTAGTTGTCAATGCCAAAAAACAATACTGAAATAGAAGGAGAATCCACTTTCAATTCGAATGAGAAATAATTACAAAAAAATACAGAAATAGAAGGAGAATCCGCTTCCAATTTCCCTGACTTATTCCACCTAAAACTCATCCATCATTCCCACTGGAATCTGAAATTCTAAAAGAGCGTTCTACAGGGTTTGCTACGAGTGTGCAAGCCAGTATTGTCTCCAATGTGGGATTACTGCAAATGCTTCAGCCATTCTTACTATAGCTTTCAAAATGTAAATCATACAAAAGAAAACTTACGAAATTAAGTTTGTCCCAGGTTCGGATATAGGATACACCAACAGTACCTGGTATCCACTATACCATTACAGCCAGTTCGTCTGTCAAAATGTTCATCAAATGTCCATCAGGGGACTCAAAAAATTGACATTTGATAAGTCTTACCGGCTCCAAATTCTTGAACTTTCTAAAAGAGCGTTCTATAGGGTTTGCTACGAGTGCGTAAGCAAGTATTGTCTCCAAATATGGGATTACTGCAAATGCTTCAGCCATTCTTACTATAGCTTTCAAAGTGTGAATCATACAAAATAAAACTCACGAAATTAAGTTTGTCCCATGTTCGGAGATAGCATAAACCAACATGACCTGGTATCCACTATACCATTACTACCAGAAGCTCCAAATTCTTAAAATTTATTATGGGCAGTTAAGAATAAGAAATCTTCACGCACGTGCAAGAAGAGGAACAAAATGTAAAACGAGGGGGCATTCCGAGAATTGAACTCGGGACCTCTCGCACCCTAAGCGAGAATCATACCACTAGACCAAATGCCCTTGATGTGACAGTTAATAATATTATTTTAATTATTCATTAATGGTTAATTATAATGTTTTCACTGTTGCTTTCTCAAACGGTGATGAGATCAAAAGCGGTTTTGTCAGATCCCTCTCTTGGGCTTCATTCATTTCCAACAATTGATTGAGAGGAAACGACTTCGAGTTCAGTAGAAGTAATGGGATAAAAACAAAGAAATCCGCTTCTGGCCAGCTTCTCATTGTTCCTAGAAAAATGTAGAAGTCATGTGACGAGCAATGCGTACATAATTAGAAGTTATTTAAAAAATGTAATCTTGTAGAAACAATGCTTATATGTAGTAGTAGTAGTATAGAGGAGTTACTGTTAACTTGCTTTCCCCAATCAATTTTGATTATGAAAAGAAATTAAATAGAATTAAATTTTTATTTAAGTTCATTCAAGGGGATCTCCCTTAAGCCTTTTTTTTCTTTTAGCAAGGTTGTGAAAGCAAGTTTGCTATCTACTCTTTCTTGCATTAAATAAGCATATTATTAAACCCGTTCTTCTTAAATGAAGGCACGTGCCAATCATAACAACTAATTAATTTAACAATTCAGTACCTGACTTATTCAATAATTAATTGACTGACTATTTCAATAATAATAATAATTCATTGACTCAAATAAAATAAAAGTATGCAACAATAAGATGCTTTATTGACTTGGTTTACGGTAGCATATAACATATTATCTAATTATGAAAATTATATTTACTTATTTTACTCAAATATTATAAGATAAACAAATTTTAACGAACTTGCAATAACTATGAAAATTAATAACTAAAACATAAATTTTAAACAAGTTTATTTGAGAATTTGGTTGAAGCATTACGTTGTGAAACTTTAAAATGTAGAAAAGAAGAAGAAAAGATAGAAAATGACTGATCCTTGTTAATATTACAGGCAAAAGATTAGAGCAGAGTTGAAAGAAAACATAATTCGAACAAAATTTTTCATTATTATATATATAATAATATATTAAAAAAACTTTTAATATTTTTATATTCATTTTAAAATTATTGCTCTCAAATCTATGCCTCTATTTTAACATATGTAACAACAATTTTTCCATTTTTATAACTAAAAAGATTTCTTCATCTTACTGCTTTCTCATCAAGTTATCTCATATCCCATTGATTGAATCCAAAAGGGAATTCAAGAGCAGAATGGGAGCAACGAACAAGCAAGCATATCAGTAACCTATGATTTCTAATCCACGTTATTAATGAGATGAGTGTTGATTCTTGATATTCTATAAACCTTAAACAATAATAGGCTTATAATTTTTATTCTATTTTAAATAATAATTATATGTATAATAATAGTTATAATGAGAATTTCATACCATCATCAATATTAATAATCTATTGGTTTAACATTTTAGCTGTCGCTTGTGGGCATGATCTCACGTTGATGACATATAGGAGATAAATTCACAATCGGGCTTCTTGCTTCCCTGAGTCATCAAACAACGTAAGTGGGTTGAAAAAGTCGTCAATCATTCATTCTCTGTTCTACGTTTTGAAAAATGGAAGATGTCGTTGTAATTGCTTTAATTATTTCTCTTTTAGGGCTCTTCCATTTGAAAATATAAAATTATAAATTAATTTTTTTTAAAGTATAAGTTTTTTTGAAAATTTAAATTATAAAATAAAAATAAATTCATAAATTTTTGTGAATATAAAATAAAAATATTTTAAATTAAATTATAAATTATTTTAGTGTAAATTATTATAAAATAAAAGATTAATTTATAATTTTATATTTATATTTAATAAATTTTTTTAAAGACACTTATAAATATAAAATTATAAACTAAATTTTTTATAATATAAAGTCATTCAATAATTTAACTAAAATATTTAAATTACTTTTATTTAATTTTTAAAAAAAATAAAAAGATTTTAAAGGTTTTATGAATTCACTTTTATTTTATAAATTTAAATCATAAAATAAAAATAAATTCATAATTTTTTATAAATATAAATAAAAATATTTAAATTTAATTTTAAAAAATTAAATTATAAATTTTTCTAGTATAAAGTATTAGAAAAAAATTAATCAATCAATTTATATTTATATTTAATAAATTTTTTTAAAAGCACTAATAAATATGAAAATATAATTAAATTCTTTTATAGTATAAAGTATTACAGTAATTCAATAATTTAAATAAAATATTTAAATTATTTTTATTTAATTTTTAAAAATAAAATAAATTTTTATAAAAATTTATGATTTTATTTTTAGTTTATAAATCTAAATTATAAAATAAAAATATATTAATAAAATTTTTTGAATATAAAATAAAATTATTTTGAAAATTAAATTATAAATTTTTTGATTATAAAGTATTATAAAATGAAAAATTAGCAATTTTATATTTATATTTAATACATTTTATTAAAAGTACTTATGAATATAAAATCATAAATTAATTTTTTTATAGTATAAAGTATTATAATTATTCAATAATTTAAATAAAATACTAAAATTATTTTTACTTATTTTTTAAAATTAAAAGTAAAATAAAATATTTATAAATTTAAATTATAAAATAAAAATAAATTCATATGTTTCTATAAATATAAAATAAAAATATTTTAAATTTAATTTTTAAAAATTAATTTATACATTTCTTAGAATAACGTGTTATAAATTGAAATATTAAATTATAAATTAAATTTAAAATATTTTTTAAAAAAATTTAAATTTTTTTGATTTAGAGATTTATAAGATAAAAGCCTCTCACGATAAAAGTAAAAAATTTATATGATAAAAGTATATATTGTTTTTAAAGATATACTCTAAAATCAATTGTATCATATTGTTAAGAGATTTCTCCTTATATATATATATATATATATACATATTTTATAATTAGTTGTAAATTAATTTATAATTAATTAAATGGTATTTATATTATTTACATATGTTTAATTGATAATTTTATATTTTTATAATTAATACAAAATAAACTCCCGTAATGTATTATGTGTCGCAACTCTATTGAAATGAGTTGTGAATATGATAACAGTATCTATGATTTAAATACATCCAAATAAATTCTAGTTGAGATAATGTCATTAGAAACAATGACATTACATGATTGGTATATTTTATTACTATCACTAATTAATATTTGATACTAATAACTAAGTGATGAATCTTATATCATAAGAGTAAAAACATGAATAATATATTTGAGAATATATTATTGAATATGACCCAACGTGACAAATTATACAGGTGATTATTCACAGTTAATGATAGGTCATACAGTTATACTTGTGTACAATAAGTCGTTTAACCTCAAATATCACAATTGTTCTCTATACTGAGATACATTATTTACTTATGTATATCACATTGGGCTAATTAGACCTAATAAAAAAAAATTGATGACAGTGTATTCTTATTATATGAGGACAGGTGATGATTAAGATAGAATTTGCTAACTTCGATATTTGAATTTGAGATTCTAAGGAGAATTGTCATATACGAGAATTAAATCTTTGACCAAAATATGCATATTTAAAAATAAATTTTTCAAATAAACGAATCTCGTATATGATATGGGTTCTTGATTCTATGATTAAGTCAGGGGTTTGAAAAGTCAATAATCTACTCTCAATTAGGAATTAACAGTAGAAGGACTTTATTACATGCATGTACTACTATATAGGTTCACATGAAATTATCATTTTTTATATTTAGGGGTTATAACATCTTTCTAGAGGTCACTCATGATCATTGAGAATTTTAATTATGATGAGTTGTATCATTATATTGCTAAATAATAATTTCAAGACACCATTTTTATAATTAATTAAAGTGTTAAAAGTTAACAAAAATGGATATCCTAAAATAATAGGAATTGAACTTTATATTTTCACTAGTGGTGTATCCAAAATAATAAAATCTATTAGATAAATAAATTTATTGATTTGAACTAACACATCTTCAATAATTTTTTTTGGTATTTTTAATGATCGATCAGAAAATAAAAGATAGAAGTTGATTTTAACTTACCTAAATTAAATTGTTAATAAACTGAATATGAAAATAAATTTACACTAGCACCAAGATCAAGTAAAACTTGTTCAATTTTATGGTTTTCAATAATGCATGAAATTTTAGGACAAGTTGGATCTTTATACTTTACTGCATTATTATTTTAAAGAATTATATTTACTTATTCAACAAAAAAAAGCTTTTTTTTCACATTCAATTTTCTTTTTACTGTGCACAAGTATTTTAAAAATTTGGCATAGGAAGGTACCTATTTAATTACATCTAATAATAAAATATAAACCTTCACTTATTTAAATATCTGATAAATTTTAGAATTATAATTTAGTTTCTTTGAAGAGGCTAATGCATGAAGCAATGCTAGTACAAGTTTTGGTTCGGTCTTATCTATAGTGGATGTAAGTTTGTCACCCGTTGTATTACTCATAAAGATTGATTATTGTTCTTTCTTATACGTAGCAAGAATAAATTTCTCAACAACTTTACTACTACAAAAAGTAATAACTGATTTGACTTGGTTTATATATTGGTCAATATTTAAAATTGATTGACTTTTAAGTTTAGTTGTGGTTGAGATAAAAATTTATCTTTCTCATGAATGTTAAGTTTAGATGCAAATTTTACAAGAGTGTTGTTTAAATCAACTAATGGTTGAGTTATTTGATTATTGAATGACTCTTATTTTTTAATGAATGCATGTATAGTTTTCTCAAGATTTTTTAACTTTGATTGATTATATGGCAAAGGATTGAAAAGTCTTTGTTGTGCTCTTACATAGGCATTATAATCATTTCTCTAACTAAAATTTGGATAATTTTTTTTAGTTTAGGTTGTAGGTGTTAGAGTATAGAGCAACGAGACTTCAAGATACGAGAATCAGGGAGAGTGTATACCCTTCTCATTATATGAGTGGAGTTATTTTATTTTCCTTGCTTTTAAGAAAATTTTGTTACAAAGACTAAAATATATTATGCTCTAAAATGGTGGAATTGTTTAACATATGTAATTTAAAATGTCTTAGAAGTGATTGATAGTTTATTGTGATGAAGACCAGGAGAAGGTCTTATTTGTTTATGATATAATTGTATATTTCATGATTCTATTACTTTTTGATATTTGTGATATTTCTCATGATAACTTATCATATTTGTATTAATTTAATTATAAGGTTGAAGATTAATTATAATATTTTTACCTTGATATTATCATGTAAACTTTGATGATAATATTTATATAAATATTTTTTATATTAAATTTCATTAATTTCATGCATGATTGAATTTATATTAATTATGGTCGAAGAGTTAATTACTATCGATTTATTTTGATTTATAATGTTAAGACCAAGGAGGCCATGCCCACGATAACCAAAACTGTAGTTATAGAGTTAAGTAATCTCGAATGGATCAAGATAGTGGTCATCCATGAATTGAGGTAGTGGCCATCCAAGTAAGTGGTACGTTAATGAGGCAGATATACGGGAGACAATGACCTTATTTATGATGGAGTGGTTTGTTAAACAAAAATATAAAAGATAATCATATTTGAATTCACAAAATACTTTAGAGTAACATCAGTGGTGGGCCTGTTTTTTATAACAAATCATGCATTTATTTATTTTATCATATAAACTAAATTTTATTAAATATTTTATTATTTTAGTTTCACGAAAAACCTACTGACGGTTTAAGTTTGCTCTTGGGTAGATTAAACGCCGAGAAGGAGGCTTGCTTCAATGATTTGGTGCTATCTTGATTTTTATTAAATGAGTTAGCTTTATAAAATTTTTAAATATTTTTTTAATATGTTTTATTTTAAATATTTTATATATTTGTGTATATTTTGTATTCACTATAAAGTATATTTCCGTATACTCACTCTCTTATACTTTAATTTCGAGAATTCGTGAATAGAGTAGAAAGTTAAGTAGAGGTATTAATCACTTTTTGAAGGTTTTAGGAATTTTAAGTATAATTTTTATCTCGACTTACTATTTTTATAGAGTTTATTGAATGTTATTTAATAATTTTATTTACTATTTTTAATGTTTTTAAAATATTTTTTGATTTTAAATTAGTTGTGTAATGTTAAATAAAGTTAGTATTTTATATTATTTAAATTCTTAATTAAAATTTATTTTAAATATGTAAAGTTTGAAAATAATGATGTTTAGAGTTTTGCAAATTTCGTATTGCAATTCTAATTCACAGAATTGCAATACACGAGTATGTGATAATTGTTATATGTGAGATCTACTTTGAGACGCCATATCATATTAAGTAAAAAAATTATAAGGTGAACTAAATTTGAGTAACCATATAGATATAATTTGTTGTAATTTATTTTTTTAATTTTTGACATCCTTACACGAACGTCTAAATCATCCGTACATTGGACCATTGTGAAAATAAGGAAGAAATTTGAAATTACAACTTTTTCCCTTTTTAAGTCCAGGCTTAATTTGCCGGTTTCCATCAATTATGGCTTCTGCAAATTTATCCAGTCGTTCTTTGGAGAACACACCAACATGGGCTCTTGCTGTTGTTTGCTTTGTGATGATTTCAATCTCTATAATTATAGAAAATTCTTTCCATCTCCTTACCAACGTAAGTTCTATAGATCCAAACCCTAATTTTCATTTTTTATGGCAATTAACTTGGAAGCAATTACAAACTGTTGCAGTGGCTCAAGAGGCGTCGAAAAAATGCACTGATCGATGCTGTAGAGAAGCTCAAATCAGGTGCGTCCATGCGATCAAAATGATTATCATCTTTTAATTTCCTTAGAAGTGTAAACTAAGTTTATGTTATAGATATTGATCATCAAGACCTACTGCTTTTTCTTCTATTTTTTTTTTTTTTTTAATTTCGATGCAGAATTGATGCTTCTTGGTTTCATGTCATTTCTATTGGCAGTAACTCAAAACTCAATATCTAAAATCTGCATACCCACCAATGTTGCTGACATTATGCTTCCATGCCGTCCACCTGATGGATCCCAGTCTCTGAAAATACAAAGTTATGAACATTTTGCAACTAAAATTCATGGAAACTTCTCATTCATAGATGAGTTGTCCGAAAAAATTCCGTGGAACCAACCAAATAGGCGACTGGAGGATGTCGATGTCGATGTCCATGATGACGAAGCTGCTTCTCCAAATAATGATGCTGGGGCAGTTTCTGGTTCTTGCACTTCTAAAGTAATACCAATTTCTATCTATGTACCGCTATATTCTCACTCTTTTAGTTTTGCTTTTGTTTTATGAATAATTTATCCTTTGACACTGAAAATTAATTAATTTGTAGGGGAAGGTTGAATTAATATCAAAAGATGGGATCCAGCAGCTGCACATATTTATTTTTGTGCTAGCAATTATGCAGATTGTATACACTGTTCTCACCATGGCTTTGGTCAGTGCTAAGGTAAAATAAAACTTCATGTAGGATGTAACTAAATCTTCTTTGCTATATATAACAGAACTAAATGCATAGCCTGCTTCATTTCTCTACTTATTTTTCTTGATATTACTATTTCCAACAGATGAGACGTTGGAAAGCTTGGGAGAAAGAAACTCAAACAACCGAGTACCTAGTTGCCAATGGTATATATGTTATGTTATAAGAATATTAGGGATCTAAGTTCCCCGTACGAATTACTATGATAGTAAAATATATGACATATGATAATTGTACAAGTGTTTGTATAAAAAATTTGGACTCTAATACTATTCTGAGTGTTTACATAATTCATTTCTTCAATCTTAGACGCAATGCCCTAATAATATCAAATTTTGTAAATGACCAGAGAATTGATTATAGAGCATTAAATGCCTTCTGATTGAAACCTTTGGCCGAGGATTTTGGTGTAAATATGGGGGCATCATTTTTGAAATAGTCTTCATTCTTCTCACCATCAAATCCATCACACCTGTCATTCTCAAACATCTTTCACCATAACCCTTCATTTCGAAAGCCACACATCATCCTTGCCGGGTTTTCTCAGACGTTGAAAATTTAGTACATTCATAGCAAGAGATAGAAATTGTCTTCGTGATATTTTGTCAGATATTTGAAGAAGTAAAAGGACAGCCCAATAATTCTGTAGATAATCGTGTAATCAATGATAGTATCCAATCAAGTATTATTTCTTGGAAATTGAACTTAACTAGAATTTTCGTACCATTAACGAGATGGAATACAATTTGAGTTTGGCTTGGAATTCAAATATATGTCTTTAAAATAACAATTAGTGTGAAATAGAATTGCCGTGTCTGAAAACCCATTTTAGAATTAAGAAGAAATCAACGATATCACCATAAGCTTTAAATTATTGAGTGCCATAAATTTCAAGAAGCAAATTATGTTGAATTGTAGTTTTGTTTTTTTTTTGTTTTATGATTTTAGTGCAATTTAGTGTTACTAAAATTCTCGCTGCTTTGCAATTTCATTGACTATAGATCCTAATAGATTCAGACTGACAAGACAAACGACATTCGGAAGACGGCATGTGAATTCATGTGCAGAAACATCAGTTCAAATATGGACAGTGAGTTATTTTCTACCTCGCTTTAAAAATAAATATGTGTAATAAGGAGCATTTTATTTTGAAACTTCTGTTTTTTCATACATAAATTTTGGATAAGTATTGCTTTCTCTATACAAAAAAATATTAGAAGAAAAAAAATGCTATGAAATGGATCAGAAATTTTGGATTAGTAATTCTCAATGAAAAAGATTATATAAAGAATTTCATACATAATGTTAGTTATAAATTTGCCATAAAAACTTGGTTATACAAATTGATGTATGAGAGTTATATTAATAATACATGTCCTATATTTTCACTAGAGTAAAACAAAAATTTACCGGAGTAAGAAAAAAGAATTATGTGACAATAATATATTACATTTTGTATCCTAATATTGTTGGTTACATGATTAATACATTAGAATTGACTATTTTTTACATTGTAACAACATTTTTTACAAATTGTTATGGTTTAAATTTTAGTAAATTACAAATTTCCACACTTCAAATTTGTTTTAATTTCTTTTAACTACACATTAACTTTTTTTGTTTAATGATCAATCATTTGTTTTGTGTAACTATGAAATGGAGTAGAAATGTTTTTTCAGACAGTTCTTTCATCCTTTGGCAAAAGTTGATTATCTTACATTGAGACATGGGTTCATTTCGGTATGTAAATATTTCTCAAATAAATTGGTGATCAGAAGGCTTTCTCTTTTAACATCAATCAAGTTTATTAATTTATTTACATACATATATTCTTTATGAATATATTTCCAGGCTCATATGTCATCAACTAGGTATAACACTTTCAATTTCCAAAAATACATACAAAGATCCTTGGAGGAAGATTTCAAACACGTCGTTGGAATCAGGTTAATTATTTACTTTTGTATTGTGATGATACAAATCTATTATTAATACTGAGATATAATTTTATAACCTAACAAATGATCAATGGATGTTTTTGCAATTCACAGCCCTCTGATGGGGTTCTTTTCATCTTCTTGCTTGTGGATGTGTATGGTAAGTATGGCTGATTTCTTTTTTCTTTTTGTTATTTTACTCGATTGCGTTCAATTTAATGAATAATTTTTCTAAAAATTGGATCAGATTGGCATGTTGATATCTGCATATCATATGTTCCACTCTTGATATTGCTATTTCTGGGAACCAAACTTGAATCAATTGTAGCAAACATGGCTATTCAAATCAATGATCGAACAACTGTAATCAAAGGAACTCCTCTTGTTCAACCAAGTGATAACCTCTTCTGGTTCGGACGACCAAGATTAGTTCTCTACTTTCTTCGTTTAACTCTATTTATGGTAATACATACAAACTCTATCAATGAAAATAAAAATACGAATATATATGGCTATAATAATTTTGTGAGTTTAAACTGATAGATTCACTTTTTTACCTCAAT
>JAWDEX010152814.1:0-21650 GCA_035221805.1 Trichilia hirta | reverse complement strand
TTTGATTTTGTGCAATTGCAAAGCTATATATATATATATATATATACAAAGAACGCAACAACCGCTGCTTGTAAGTTTTCTGCATTTGATCCGTGTGTATGTTAATATATTACTTCACCATAAAACAACCTCTATGGTGAGCCTACATTTGCATTCTTTTTTAATTTTCAAAATGAATTTAGGGAAGAATATTTTGCAGTCTTGAGATGTCTCAGCAGATTCTGATTCAGCTTCTCTTGAGTGTGATATATGAGATTTGAGTAAGTAAGAACTTAGTTTTGTCAAATTTTCTTCATCTTCTCTTTTCTTTTGGCTTTTACCTTCTGTATTCCAACTTTTTACTATCATTTCAACCTCCGAGTAAAACAAATTATGTGCTTTTAGTTTTTGGCCAAGGTTATTTTTGGATTCTTCAAACTAGCTGTAATGTTCTCAGTTTATTGTCTATTTATTGCCGAAATTGACCGCATCCTATTTATAGCATTAGGTTCCTTACACCAATCTATCCATCTATTTCATGTTCTTTAAGGGGAGGTAAATAGGAAGTGAATGTAAAATGGTAGATTGGAACAGAAGTACTGAATAGGAGATTTATAACTTTTACCAACTCTAGTGCCCTACCGACCTACGAATTCTGTTTTTCATTTAAAATGAATAAATACAAAAGTCTAATATTATTCCTATAGATCATAGGGTCTCAGCCACTTGAGAAAGCATGATATCTAATGATACGAATTTTTTTTTTTTTCCTTCTGTTGATAGTGCATCCCTCCTCATAATTTAATATCATTAAATTTGATTACCACTTTTATCGATCAAATCCTGAGCCTTCCGTGATTGATTATGGATGGGATTGATAATTCAAATATGATTTATTGATGTTTAGTAATGACTTTCGCTCTACAGGTATCAGATTTCCATCTGGGTGCTCACGATGAGATATCTAGTGGAACGTCTACACTTTATCATCTTTGTCGTGAGCAAATGAAACTCTCAGAAGGCAATGTCTCTACCCTTATCTTCCCACGAATATAGGAGTCATGGTTCTCATAGAGGAGCTTTTAGCTATATAGTCAATTTCGAAATGGTTTTAACGTGGAATAAAGTCTTAGAATCCCCAATGTTCTAGAATAATCCTTTATTACCTTATAAGGAGTTGAATATTGATTTCCCTGAGTTGGCCATTAGTACTCGTGTTGGAATTGGTAAGCATTATTTGATATCATTATCTGTAGTACCTTTTGCTATAAAACATTTGCAGGTTATTAAAAGATAAAATTAGTATTTCATCTTAATTCGTTTGTTATTTTCTTCAACCATAAGCTTATTTAGTGAAGTTTTTCGTGGCATATGGAATGGTACAGATGTTGAAATCAAGGTTCTCCTAGAGCAAGATCTAACTGGGGAAAATATGGAAGACCTTTACAATGAGATGTCCATTCTAAGGCATATTTTCATTGATATGTCGATTATTTTGGTTTTATATTACCTATACATCTTTTTATTTATCCTTCTTGTTGTTTTGTACGGGTATGTTGATACCTCTAGCTATCTCCGACGTCCCAATGGTATTCTCATCCCGCCATTATCTAAAATTATATATGTTTTGAATATTTTACAATGTTGAATGTCTTTAAATATTATTTATTTACTTATTTACGTACATGTGAGTATCACGTTTTGGTCACACACGTACCAAATTTTAGCGTATACAATAGTTCCATTATCAATATGCTCGAATCTCTCCAAAACACTCCAGAATCTTCTAAAATATCTAAAGTCTCCTAAGATATCTAAGATTATTCTAGAACTTTCTAAAAGGTTAACATGTCTTTAACTCTTTAAAAGCTTTTAGATTAGGAAATTAACTAGAAGTATCTAGAAGCAATATGAAAGCTAGCTACTGAGCTCATTTTCAACCACACATTATAATGGAATCCCAACTATAAATAAAAGACTATTCCAATCCCTCTTTTATAACCATGAATAGAAGCAAAAATATAAATACATGTATATAAGTGTGTAAAAGAAACCTAAAGTCATATAGTATAACATTTTTTCACAAATCTCTTTATATACTTGCTCTTATTCTATTTAACTCATATTTACCTATGTTCGACCTAAAAGCTAAACTTAAATATATAATCGTAAGTATTTTACCTAAGGCCACATAGTGTAATTAGCTTAAAACTCTAACCCCGTGACATGTGCACCTACAACCCCACCCCTAAAATATGCGTCTATTCTTAGTATCAGACATAATAATGGTACACACCTCTAATGCATGTCTACTAGTAGTATCAGAGATAGTGATGATAATGTAAAATGTGTAACTTATAATTCTAATTTCTGTAATACCAACTAGTGTTGATACTAAAATTAATGTATGTAGTAGTATTAGACATAAGGATAATTATGTGAAGCATACACAGCACAAATTGCTATAACACTGGTTAGTATTGATGCCTAACATAACCGAACATGTAGATTGGTAAAATAATAGTTGGCATTGATTCTAAAATGCAACATGCATTACAAAATTGCTATAATATTGGTTGACATTTATTTTGAAATCCACATATATTGTTTGTATCAAAATAATAAAGATATTATAAAATGTGTAATGTACCGTGTCAAACTAATGCCGTTTCATGAATGAATTCCCGAGTAAGGGAAAAAAAAGTCCCACGTTAGCTACAGTTTTGGGCTAAATTTCCAACAGAAAGGATTGGACTCCCTCGCCTGATTAGCTAATTTTTGAACTCGAGTTTTTCACCTAAGAACTGCATCAATGTGTTTTTGATTTGTGCAAGACAATATATACCTAATTTTAACTTGTTATATAAATGAATGAAAAATTGTGATTCGTTATACAAAACGAATTATGAAAATTTGATTCGTTATACAAAATGAATAGAAAACTGTGAATTATTATATAAAATAAATAAAAAAATTTGATTTATTATATAAAATAAATGAAAAATTATGATTGGTTATACAAAATAAATTGGGACTTATTAGAAAAAACGAATAGAATATTTTTACTTATCATACAAAATGTACGAAAAATTATTCTCAAACTGCATTACGACCCATTATATAAAAAGAGTAAAAAATTTTAATTTGTTATATAAAATGAATTGAGACTTGTGATTTGTTATACAAAATGAATAAAAGAATTTGATTTAAAATAAATTGTAAAAATTTAATTTGTTATACAAAATAAATGAAAAATTATAATTCGATACGCAAAATAAATTGTGAAAATTTGAATTATTTGTACAAAGTGAATGAAAAGTTTGATTCATTATACAAAAAAAAAAATTTATGATTTGTAATATGAAACAAATAGAAATCTGATTTGTTATAAAAATGAATAGAAATTTTGATCTATTATACAAAATAAAGGGAAAATTTTGACTTAAATGATATATTATAATTTGTCATACAAAATAAATGCAAAATTTTGATTCGTTAAACAAAACGAAGAAAAAATTTTAACTATTATACAAAGTAAATGAAAAATTTTGTTCCAACAAATTAAGGCTCGTTATACAAAAAGATTTGAAGCTTGTTATACTAAACAAATGGAACATTTTGATTTGTTATATAAAACGAATGAAAAATTATAATTCATTATGCAAAACAAATAAAAAATTTTAGTTAATTATACAAACTAAATAAACTTTTGTTTCAAATATTTAATGCCATATGCTATAAGAGAATTGAAAGATTTTAGGACTTCTTTTTTATTTGGCTCGTGTTACTTCGTTAGCTAACTTTGTTGGGAGAAGCTAATCATTTTTCGAAAACCTCTACCAATTCTCAAAATTACAATCAAACTTTTCAAGAACTCCTTCTCCTCCTCAGTGTCACAAACAATGGAGGTAGCCTAAGCTTAGTTTTACCATTAAAAGATTATTAAACTAATGTATGCAAAAATATTTCAATCCATCATAAATCACATGCTTGATTTAAAAAAATGTATCAACAAATTTGATAAACTTAGTTTAGGGTTAGGATTAAACCTTTTTCTTAAGCTTAAATTTGATGAAGAAAACTTGAAAATTTTGAAACCTCTATAATATACACCATCAAATGCAAGTTCTAAATCTAAATCTAAATTAAGATGTTCTAAATAAACATTTTAATTTAGATTTAGTCCTTTAACTTACAAACAAGTTCTTTGATAATTTATATTATCTATAAGTCATGTAACTTATATTAAATTACATAATATATATATATATATATTATTCGATCTTATATTATTTTTGAAGGTAATAGGCCTTTATAAATAATATTTTCTCTTTCCTATAACTTCTTAAATGTATAAAGTTATTGGTGTGACCGTATAAGTTTATTGTACATTAGCCATAAGTCGACTCTGAACTCTTTCAAAGATTATTAAAGAGTTCAACGAATATAGTTAATATTTAACAATATGTCATAATCTCTAAATCATAATAAAAAAAATATTTTATCAAATTTATTTTTAGATTGTACATATCATATGAATTATATCTTTTTATTATTTAATCTTAATTAAGTAAGAGTTTATGAAATGTTAAAATTCTAAACTCGACATGTCTATAAATTTTCAATCAATATATCCTGAATTTGTCATTATAAACTCTTTAATATGACAATTATTGTACTCCATGAGAGATTTTTATTTTAAATATTTATCATATTTGTTTAGAAACTCAAATTTTAATGGAGTTAGTGAGTGCTCCTAATCCAATAGGTCGATTCAACATATCTCATCTTGACTATCATTTATATCAAAACATAAATAACACATAACCTAATCTATCTTAACATATAATATATGATTAATCTCGTATTTATACATTATATGAATTATGTATATTTATATTAGATTCAACCATAATATCTTATATTAAATAATTACATTGTATGCTAATACAATTAAATGATAACTTATTGGCTGCATACTTTATTATGTGATTTATAGTTGTTTGGTCACATTTTAAAAATAATTCACTAACTATTAATCTATATTAATATCATAATGATATAACTATTATTACCACTCATACTAAAATTATTTTATGATATTTGTCCGAAGTATTTAGTTTATGTGACATTGCTATCCAATCAATACTACTTTGATAGGGAACCTCTTTGATAGTATCATTTACTGATTAAATGAATTATTTTAATAATTTATATACATACTTTATTTAAGATTAAATAAATTATTTTAATAATTTATATATACACTTTATTTAAGTGTACAACAAAATAAAGTAATAAATTTATGTATATAAATAAATATTTTTTTATTAATAATAATTAAATATAAGATTAAATGCCTTGATACTGTAAACAAGAATGATTTTTAAGATATATATTAATAATTATATCTTATCTCTTTTAATTTAAATAATTTTAAACATTGAGACAACCTGAGTTCAATAAGGATGTTATTATTTTCTACCTTTTTCATTCAAATAACTATAGACACGGTAGGTAATTTGTAAAAGATTAGTTAAAATCTTGTACCTCCTATCATTTTTCGTATCACCAGATAATTCTTTCTTAGTCAGAATTATCCACTCTTCACCCGTAATCTCAAATAATATTATAAATTTATTAGAAAATCTGAAATTTTTAATTAAAAAAAAAAAAAAAGAGTTAAGTCAAAAATTTTAAAAGACCATCTAAGTAAAGAGGTTTTCATTTTGAAAAATTTCCCATAAATATCCAATATCATATTTAAATTAACGATTGTCAAGAGTGTAGAATACAGTCCTCCCATGCTTTAATTAAAATAAGCTGTCTTGGCATAAAAAATCACTTACAATGACTCAACACTTACCGTGCCATCAGTGGATCTCTTTGTTTCACTTTCACCCGCCACCCTCGGCATAAAAGGAATAATAATCAAAAAAATTACCTCCGTAATAATAACAGGTCAATCTTCCAATTAAATTATTTTGTCATCTACTATTTCATTATCCTTTTTTAATCATCGTATTGTTTCACCCGTTGATAACTCAAAAACAACATATGATATATTAATCTAATCAGATGGATTGGGATGGGTGGAGTAGGCGGTCAAACAATAGTCATGCTAATCATAAATTAACATGTAGAAGTCTAGAGATTTTACTTATTTCAGCTATTGTAATTAGTGGAAAAAAATTATATACCAAGTATTCTTATGCCCCAAATAAATATATTTTTCTTGAGAAAAAGCCCATCGAGAATTTAAAAAATATCATCGTTGTAATTTGTGTAAAACATATCTCAAAGCGACATTTAATAGTTTTTAAAATAGGGGTATTTTAGACACATCATTTAAGATTTGAGAAACATTGAGTTTATAAAAATTTGATCAAGTTATAACTTTCCTCCCTTGAACAATTTGTTGACTAACCCTAAATAATAACAATGCTTACATACCTCTAGTTACTAACTTTAAATTGAAAGAACAAACAATAAGTCATAAATAAGAAAATTACTTATAAATTAAGTATAAAATTAAAAACTTATACTTCATTACAAATTTTAAGGTGAGTATTATTAATTCAATTCAATTCAATTTTTACATATGTATCTAATTTTGAATATATTTAAACAAAAAATAATATCTTTATTTAAGGTTTAATAAAGACAGTACAAATAAAAATAATTGTTATAGTTAATTTTGTTAATAAAAAATTTAATTTTTTCTTTGAAATGTGATAATAAAAAAATTTACAAATTCTTAAGATTTTAGGTTGCAAAAGAGGAAAAAACAAAAATTAAAAAAATAATATCTATTGTCAAATATATAAAATATATAATAGAGCACAGAATATATTTTTGGTAAATTTTAAAATAAAAAATAAATTCACATTTAGTTTACCAAAATATTCATTTTACTAGGAGAGTTCTAAAGAATAGTAGAGCATAGTTTTCTCAAACCTTGTAACAAATTAAAAGTTTTTTAAACCTATGGGGAGGTTTCTGAAAATACCCCTTTTCAAATATGAGGAGTGGACTGATCCTATCGTTCCATGCTACTCTTCCTAAATCAAGAAAACCTAATGATGATGATTGGTGGGTTGGGCCCATGTTCATTTGGTATTGTGTCATCCACTTGATTGTTCCCAAGCCTTTAAAATCCCGATCGAGCAATAGAAAAAGTGGAGCTTAATTCCATTTGGCTGACGAACGACAACGTGCAGCGTTGTGATTGGTTGTACTCTTGTCCTAACGTCTGATTAAGACAAATCCCATTTTCAATTTTCTTTCTTACTGGACAAGAAAATAGATTACGCTTTAATTTTTATATAAAGAAATAAAATCTAACATGGAAGCTTTTATGCTGCCATAGGCGAGGAACGAGAGGAATCTATAGGGAACAGACAACAGTAAAACCCTAAGCAGTAATCTCTTACTCGGAGATCGGCCATGACTTACACTAAAGAGCGCGAGAACTTCGTCTACGTCGCCAAGCTCGCTGAACAGGCCGAGCGATACGATGGTTAGAATTCTCTGCACCTCTCTCGCCGTATATTTTTATTTACTGCGTGTTTCAGCTGTTTAGTAGGTTGAAATATAATATTCGTTTTATTTGATTTGATTTGGCTTTCATTGTTGATAGATTGAGCAAAGGGAAAGTTAGTTCAGTTTTGGTACTTACATTTATTTTATTTCTTCATGCTTAACTCAAACTAGCTTGAATTATCTTATTAAGTTTAGTTTTTTAGTTTTATTTGTTATATCATTACCTGATTTTACTGGATAGTCTTTAAAAGAAAATTCTACCTGGTGAGGATCTGTTGATTTTACTACTGTTCTTATGTGTGATCCATACTAAAAATCCTATATCCAGTTCTTTTGATGTTGTTTTTATTTGTAGAAAATGGATTCTGGAATTTTCTCGGTCTCAATTAGTGTATGAGTGTTATAATATGATTCTTTACGAAATTTGTTCGATTTATTGCCGTCTGAAGCAGAATCATTTATCATCCAGAGATATAATCTCTATATTTCTGTCTGTTTACACTACTAGCTAATTTGAAAGTTCTGATTGTTTATTTATCAGAGCTTGATTATTATTATTTTTCTTTTTTTGCAAACAAACAGAGATGGTGGATGCAATGAAAAATATTGCAAAGCTTGATGTTGAGTTGACAGTTGAGGAGCGCAACTTGCTCTCTGTTGGCTACAAGAATGTGATTGGTGCTCGAAGAGCATCATGGAGGATACTTTCGTCAATTGAACAAAAGGAAGAAGCAAAAGGGAATGAAGTGAATGCAAAGCGGATCAAGGAGTATAGGCAAAAGGTGGAATCTGAGCTCTCTAGCATTTGCAATGATATCATGACTGTCATCGATGAGCATCTTGTACCTTCAGCATCTGCTGGTGAATCAACTGTGTTCTTCTATAAGATGTGAGGGATTATACACTGCTGACCAATATTCGGTTTGTGTTGTGTGTGCAGATTTTTAGACTTGAGAATTTTATTGGTTGCTTGCAGGAAAGGGGATTACTATCGGTACCTTGCTGAATTTAAGACTGGTGATGAGAAGAAAGAAGCTGCTGTTAATTCAATGAGAGCATATGAGGTAGCTAGTCAATATATCTTTTATTTTATGATCGTATCATGTTTCCTTATATCACAGAAATAAGGGTTCACTCCCTTCTCATTTTCCTGTTATTTATTGAATGAGCCCTAACACTACTCCTTGATAATCTATTTTGAATAAGTCTTTTACCTTGTTCATTATCATGGTATATCTATGCGAAATTAATATCAAATATGGCGTTAGTAGGCCCAGTGTTTGGTCTAACTATCTGTAGTCAAGCCATCTGTGTAATTGAGTCAATTTACTCATCTGAAATCATTGGTCAGAGTTGTTTGAAGAAACGGCAATTGAAGTTCAGTTTATTTGAAAACCTAAACAATAGAAAATCAAGCAGTTTTACGTTTTTCCTGTTTTGTTACCGTTTGAGTATGTTGACTGGGTGAAGCAACTTGCTCCTTTCTGAGGATACATCTTATTATGTAATGCTAGCATACGAAAAATTGAGAGTAGAAATTACTTTGGGAATTATAACTAGTATTTTGGTGCTATCCTTTTTATTTTCCTAGGAACCTCTCTCTACAAGTCTTCTTTAATTTTACATTTATTTCATTTTCTATTGGTTGTAACTGTTTGATTTTTGTGGCTTAAATAGATATTCATATTTTATTTGCTAAGATTATTTTCCTTTCTTTTTGGGTTGTCCCGGAATACAATAATGTCTTTCCTTTTACATTTGTTTATTTCTATGAAATTTTGGGTTTCTATTTGCTGTAATCAAAACTGCAAACCAACTATTTGGTTGCTTGTGGCTGTAATATACTTAGAATAGGATTGAATATGCAGTACTTAATGGGTCATCGGTTGTCAAAACATTGACAATAAGAGAAAATTGCATTGTTTACTCTCTCTCTCTCTCTCTCTCTCTCTATCTCTCTCTCACATTCTAAGTTTTAAAAGTTTCACTTCATCTATTTACAGACAGCTACCTCTGCTGCCGAGGCTGATTTGCCTCCGACACATCCCATCAGATTGGGTTTGGCATTGAACTTTTCAGTCTTTTATTACGAGATCATGAATTCCCCTGAAAGGTTTGTGACATACTGCATGCATTATAGCAATAAACTCTGCTCTTGCATTGTTTTGTTGTAAATAGGAGGCAGTCTTTTCTTATTCCCTTATTTTTCTTCAGGGCTTGCCACCTTGCAAAACAAGCTTTTGATGAAGCTATTTCAGAGCTTGACACTCTGAATGAGGAGTCGTACAAAGATAGCACGTTAATTATGCAGCTTCTTAGGGACAACCTTACTTTGTGGACTTCTGACATCCCAGAAGACGGAGGTGATTAAAGGGATTAGTCTAGCAGTTACATTTTGTTTAGACGTGTGACTACTTTTTGGTGATTTCATTGCTTGATCAGTTCTCTTTGCATAAGAAAAACTCTGATGTTCTTCAATAGTTACATCTAGTTGTGGTGCTTTCTTGTGAGTATGATTCTTTAAATTGATTTCAAGCTAATTATTGTTGGAAGCTTTTTGCATCTACTTTTTTTGATGTGGGCAAAGCAAAAGTTACATGGATTTTGTTGGTTACACACATTCATTTGATAGTTTGCGGAGATGGTGGCATCTTTTGTGTTAGGACATGTTTTGTATTTTGTCAGACTGTGAACATCAACAGTGGATACGAGGACTTGCAATAGACTACTGGTTGTGTTTAATGTATTATTCATACTGGACAAAAGTTATGTAAATGAGATGATATTATTCTTAGTGTATTATCTGCCATTAGCAAGGCCTCTTGACATAAAGAATTTAATATCATTATATAAATAACAATTATGGACTGTAAAATCAATTTGATGCTATTGTAACTATGATATGTTAATTGTTCTTAAGTTATTGAGTTTTATGTCATGAAAGGTAGCTGTTGTACCTGTGTCAGGTTGGTCGTAGTTTCTCTATTGGCACAGTTTTGTTAGAATGCATGTCAAAAGGAATATTGTTGGTGAAGTTGTCTACCGCAAATCACATTCCTAAAATGTTACTTCTTGTATATGTTTGTATAAGTAGTATGCACGGAAGACTGTTTTCTTCAAATTCATTGAAAAATTCCAAGTCTCCAAGGCAAAGTATGTAATAGTCACTCACATTAAACTCACAGTATATATTAGCAATCATAATGTAGCTTGCTGGCTGGTTGGATTTCTTTTCTTTTTCTTTTTTCCCCAAATTCCAAGCAGCTTCTTTCTAATTTTTATTTTGTTCTTTTTTTCCTCTTTTCTGTTACTGTAACAGAAGATATACAGAAGGTGAATGGCACTGCCAAAATTGGTGGGGCAGAGGATGCTGAGGTGGGTTTTAGTCATTTTCAAAATTACAATAGTTTTTTTATTTATTTGTCTGCTCAAAATATGACAAGAATACCTTTATGCAGTGAAGATAGAGCACCTGGGACATTCGTGCTTAGGGAGAAGGGATGAGACTTGATAATCACTGTTAATGTCTACTTAAAAGTTGCATTGTCTTTTGCTTGCTGTCTTTTTAGTTTTAATAGTGCCGATATTATGGTGTGATTTACTATAGCATGATGTCTAAACATGATTGGTACTACTTGTCATCCCCAATTGTTTCCTGCCTTCCTGTCATGATGGATGGAGTGTAGAGGATTATTCAGTTTGCTCGAGGTGTTTTTCTTATTCAGATGTCAATGCTACATCATAGTAGGAATTCCGGTTTTTGGATTTCCTCTAATTAGGTTGCTTGCATCACAAACTGTGATTATCTTGCAACCAACATTGATGATATAGCTATTGCTTTTTTACGCTGGATTTGGATGGATTGCAAGTCTTTTTGTTGGGAGAGGATGGGATAATCATGTTTTTTTTATGCGATGAGAACTTCAAGTATCAGTTACCATAATAATGAAACCACGGGAATTGGGATATAATTTTGAGTAAGAGTGGCAATTCGGGTTATAACTCAACTATTTGACAAATTCGATTGGATTAAATAGGTTTAAATTTAAAAATTTTAATAGGAATAATAATTAAATCGTATTTATATTATATGATTAAAAATTATATTAAATTTAAATTTGATTTTTTAAATTTATTTATCTGTTTGTGTTAATTAAAATATATTTAATTAAATAAATAATTATATTTAAGTAAATAAATATTTAATATAATAATTTTATTTGTTTTTATTTTAATATTTAATTTATATTTAAATAAATAAATAAATAAATAATAAATTAAATTAATAATTTAATTATATTATCATGTATTATTTGTTTAATAAATAAATAATACGATTAATAAAAAGATAATATGATTAATAATTATATTATAATTAAATTGAAAATTTTTAATATAATTAATAAATAAATTGAATTTAAATTAATATAATATAATTATTGCAATTGTCACTTTTAATTTTGCGTGTCGTTTTGCTTGCTAATTGTTTGCTCCCAATAATATTTTTTACTTTACCAAGTACCATTGCAAGATTATAAGAACAAAATTGAGTTGGCATCATCAGGTGCGAGTTTGAAATTGAAAGCTGTAATTCTAGCTGGTCTGCCAGCCATGTCTCCTCAAATCCACTGTGGTTGAGCCTGGCCGGCTATGTCCGCATCCATCCCTTAGGTTATGTTTGGTATGCCATGCATAAAATGATAAACTCGTATTATTTTTTTTTCTTTTGTCCTGTGTTTGTTTCAAAAAGTGGACTGTATTGCATTGCATTGTATAAAAATTTGCAATAATGCAGTTGAGACAACATTCTATTATCCCAATTCGCTTCTAGGTTTAGCATGCATTGCATTAATTTACAAAATTAAATTATTTTTCCTAAATTCGGAATAATGCAGTTGAGGCAACATTACATTCTCCCGATTCCCTCCTAGGTTTAGCATGCAATGCACTAATTTATAAAATTAAATTATTTTTTATTATATTTAATATTTATTTATATAAGTAATATAAATATTTATTAATTATTAAATGAGTTTACAGTTTACGCCAGCCATTGTATATTGCCACCAATTGCTACCGACTGTCACCGCCAATTGTTAGAAAATTATGTTCGCTCGAGTCGAAAGATGTATCATTAGAGTTTTTTTTTATGCTTGACTTAGCAGTGTAAAAATTATCAATAGAAAACATAATATGTTTTGATAAATTACGATAAAAGTTTTGATAAACGAAATTTTAATTTTAGATCTATAAGTAATGGATTCGCTAACGAAGATTTGGAAGAGTACTACTGTTTAGATCTTTTAATCTTTCGTTGATACAAATATTCACTTCAATTGTTGTGGTGGTGGTGGTTAACTACTGAATTTCGGCCGTCAGTGGTGGTTTATAATTTTAATTTATTAAATAATTAATAAAAATTAAAAAAAATTATATATTTTAAGTTTTCCGATTGAGTGCAACATCAAATATAGTACTTTGTATTAAATTCAATTATCTTTTCTAATTCAATACAATTTAATGGATCAAAGAGCCTTTAACCCCCACCCTCCCACCCCCACTCCCTTTTTTCTTTTTTTTAATGTTTTCCCCCCCATTTGGATCATTAAAAGCTTTAAGATCTGAAAATTCGAAAGGATTTCTAAACAAGTACAACCCACTAGCCCATGTGGTGGGAGGTCACTGCTTTGCTCCTTATCCTTGTGGGCAAGGGTTCCTGTCAACACTCCCACTGATCTCTGACTTCAATTTGTAATATTAATAGATAAACAGTTCAAAATTTCAACGAGACGTAAATTGTTGAACCATACCCTTTGTTAATCTTTGGTCCCAGCTTGTAATATCAATATGAAAAAAAGAATGTATTTTGGAACAAATGGATTGAAAAACTGGACGATGGCATGATGCCTTTGATTTTGTGATATATTCCTCCAACCAGGAAAAATGTAAAATATATATAATAAAAAAAAAAAAAAGTGCAATTATATATAATGATAGTCATTTTTCATATATTTGTTAATATTGCAGTAACATGGTATGTATGTTTTTCTTATTGATGGCTTAATTATTATCATATAATTTTTCAGATAGAATAACTATATTATGTTTGAAAACAAGGAATCCCCTTAAAAATAATTTTGGACACTTAAAATGCAATCATCCTCATAATAAAGCATGAGAATGATATGATCGGTTTTGCATCAAGCTAGCAAACAGCAACGACAAATTAATTTTGTTTAATCAGTTTATTGTTTGATATAAGCATAAGTCTATTTTAATGTTTTTACAATCTGGCTAAGCTTTAACAAAATTTAACAGATTTATTTCACAAAATTTCGCAAATTTCCGATAAAATTTATAATAATTTGTCTATGCTTGATTTTTAACTAAAATTTTGGAAACAGCATTCATATTTTAGTAGGATTATATATACGACGATTTTAATTGAAAAAAAAAAATGGGTTTACTCGTGGGAAATCTGTTTTTGCCTTGAGGCACACTTGGGTATGGTTTGATTGGTCATTGACAAAAATTACGTACCCAACAAATATAGATTGCCTTTATCAATATAAAATTAAATTAAGAGATAAAATGCCAGATGGTGTTAACTTGTCAGGAGTTCGCTTAGAATCTCCAGAGGATCGGTCCAACTTTTCTTCATAGGCTGAGAAACTGAGAAACGATAGATTCTCTCGTAATCTTTTTTCTGGAAATATCTCTTGAATTCAATGGTTATTAACAATCTGCCTTGAAGAATTATCAAAGTACTCCTTTCGATCTTCACCTTTTGATTTCTCTTTCACGACATTGTCATGCATACTTACACATGTTTGAACAAATTTCGGATATCTTTCGTGGTTTTTAATTTTGGTTGATGTGATTTTGTGAATGAATAGAAACCCAGCGGCTACTCAGTGAACCGGGTTGCTTTCTGCTTTAATCCCTTTGTGCTTTTTTTTTTAGGTGCAATTCTGCTTTCTGGTTGAATATAGTATTGTATTACCTGTACTCTTTTTCAGTTATATTTTTAGGGTGCCTGTAGTTTTACACACTATGAAAATTGCTTCAACTAATGGAGTCTTTGGTTGTATGTACGACGTTGATTGTGAACTAGATTGAGGGTTAAGGAGTATTTTAAACTACTTCGTATATAGCACCTACTTGAAATTGATATTGTAAAAGTACAAAATAGTGGAAATTAACATGTTTTTCTCTTCCAAATAATCTTATTTGGTGGGTATTGTGTATCTTAGGATTTCGATTAATCAATATAGAATTGTCCAAATGTCATGAGTAACGTTAAGTAATCAACATAAATTTACAATAGGAGTCGCGTTTCAAGTTTTTGAACTTCAATTCAGTTAATGTTTGTTCTGAAGAATGAAGCAAGGAGTACTGGGTGATAATATGTCACAGAGGAAAAAGAAAAGCCATTTTCTCGTTTTCTTCTTTAAGTTTTACATTAAGGGAATACACTTTACCTTTTTTGAAGAACCATTTGGGTTTCAGGCCTCGCATGAGAAGAATTCTGTCAGGCTTCTTTGTCCATTTAGTAGTGATGGCATTAGCTTTGTTGTGGTTGCACTGTCATCACAAAGTAAAAGCTGCTTTTGAATCAAATTTGTAATATTTTTGATTGGCTTGTGGTATTTTGATGAGATTTAGTTGTTTACTCCAGTTTAGATGGACTTTACAGTTGAGATGCTGTGAGACTATGGATTTTGTTCTGTGTTTTTCTCCAAATTACCTTTTAGATTTTTTCTGTTTTGGAAACTTAGCTACCTGTCATTTATGTAAGGAGTAATTATTTTTTGTACTTTATGACGGATGGTATCACTCTCTGTCTCTGTTAATCTTAATCGTTTCCGGGAAAATATTGAATGGTTAACATTGAAAGAAGATCATATCTAGATTTTGTCATTACCCAGAAGTAGGTTGCAGAATAAGTTATTTTAGATATCAATAAACAAGGCAAGGTGGAAAAGAATTCTGAACTTGGTAATGGTATTATTTAGAGATGGTACGGAAAAGCAAACTATGTACCAGATGACTGATGACAATCATTCCAAGACTTCATAAATCAGCAGCCAAGCTCTTTTGAGTGCTCCAAACCCTGATTATCTGCTTTCCGAGAACATTGCAAAGCTGTTCAAACTGGTAATGTTCCTAAATATATACTAGTGCAATTTCTGAAGCAAATTCGTTTCTTATTTTCATTTTATGCCAGAATTCATAGAGCACGGAAATGATTTTCTAGTTCAAGTATTCATGCTTTTTACTGGTGGTGGTAATTTTGCAGCAGAGGGATGGACCCTACTATATGCAACTGGTGCACGATGATTGGAGCTTGTTCTTCTCCGTATATATATTTCTACAAAGTTGAGGTTGAAACTAAAAATTGACGTATGAACAATCATGTAGAGATATTTCTTAATTGATGCGTATATTTGGATGATACAATTATTTCTTATTTATTCCAAGTGCTTGATTTGAAAAATGAATTGTCAAGAAGTTTGATTTCATCATTTTAGTCTTACGACTACATGCTGTATGATATGTCAAAACGGCGTCGCCGTATCTGGCCTTTCATTTTGGTTTTCTGAATTTCAAAACGGACTGCTGTGAAACATGGTAATAGATATTCGAAGGACAGAAACACCCTTCTAGTTCAACAAAATTTACAGATCCACCATTAATTTGTAAGGGATGCTCCCGCCAAATACAAAAATCAAAACACCAAAAAGGCTCTCAGACTCGGTGATTTGAGAAACAAAACAGCAAAATCAAAATGAAATTCAAAGTCATTCAAATTTCTTCAACATTAAAACAAAACAGCAAAATCGAAAATGAAATGCAAAGTCGTTCAAATTTCTTCAACAATACATCAAAATATGAAAAAACGCAATCACCCACCAATTCAAGCTGTTGAAGAATTATCACCGCCACATGCGTTTCTCTTCCTTTTCTTCACCCATTTCTTCGATTTCTCGTGAATCTCAGATTCCACCCATTTCTTGGATGACATAGAACCAGCAGAAGTATTCCCGATCGATTTTGAAACTTGGTGGGCGCCGGGGCTTCGTCGGAGATGGGAAAAAGTGTCATGTTTCTCCTTGTCTTGGTCTTGGCGCAAGTTCATGATTTTGATGGAAGTAACGCAGCATTCTTGCCAAGTGAGGTCGTTTAGGTCTTCGATTACGTCGTTTAGAGAGATGGACACGGCTGACGAGATGTTCTCTTTCAGTGTGGAGCGAGACGGATTCATCAGATCGATCGTCTTCAAAGCATCGATGACCACACTCTAGTAGAATTTTAGAAAGCAACCGAGTAATTTTAGACCTCTAATTGATTGTTTGCTTGCCTAGAAAATGCAACAGAAAAATTTCTTTCTTCCGTATTTCGTCGGCAAACAGACAGAAACTTCGAGAAGTTAAAACAAGTATTGATGAAAACAAAATCGATTTCAATTCAGCCAATAAACAGAGAGAAAGACGCTTCTACCTTCGGAGCTTCAGTTTTAAAACCGTGCATTTTGACTATCTGCAAAATTTACGAGAATAACATGAAAAATTAAGCTAAACCATCTATCTATCTATCTTTCATGTGCGAATTCAGAATGCCAATGGTATGTTCCGAGTAAAACCTGCCGCAGAAAATTCATTTTGAGGTATGTTTGCTTTCTCGAGTCAACAAAATCAAGATATGTTTCCATGGATAGCTTGTTCTCCGTTTCTTTCATTTCTTTTCTTTCTTCAGTTTTAAGCTCTGCACTGCAGTCACTCTCAACGTTTTTGCATCTATATATGATATAGAGAAAAAAGGGCAAAACTGTGGGGAAATGTGTGTGTCCCAGTTTGATTGCCGATGTGGTAACTCCAACTCATCTCGATTCTCTATTTTCTTTAATTTTTATAATTGTAACGTTTTTTTTTTTATTCCATCAAACTAATAACATTTTTTCAAAATTTTAAGATTATAAAATTACAGAAGTACCCCTATTCAAAAGCGGCAAATTTCAATTCATTTTATTATATGTGAGCATTATTATGGTCACATTGTTTTATATTCATCCAATAATTTTTATTACGTATTTTAATATATATTGAGTATGACAATCAAATGAAATGATTTTAATAAATAAACAAATAAATTATATTATATGTTTAATCTATTCGAAATTTTTATTTAAGAGATTTTTTTTAATAAAACAAGAATTAACCAAATGGAATGAATGAATGACTCGGGATTGGAATCTGTCCTTGGACTCGTTTTTTATCCTACAAAAAAATTGCCTTAATTAACCTAAAGGCTATTGGACTTAACCCCTGAGCGAACAACCAACTGGCCTAACGACAATTTGGTTGGGAGGTGAGCCATGGAAAATAAGACATGCAAAATTTACTTCGTTTTCATCTTCATCCCTAGGCTTTTGTCACTCACATTTCTCTATATTCTCTCTTAATCTACAGACTCATATGTAAACCAAGTTGTTCCATTCGTTTCTGCCCATCCGAAATTAAAAATTACAAGGAGAAATTAAAAATCATCCATGGCGAACGAGAAGGAAGGTGGGATTGTGAAGACTGGTCATGAAGAAGGCCTGAAATTGGCTCTCTCTTCTCCAAAAATTTGACCTTCCCGACGCTCTTCTTCTCGGGCATGGGTGTGGATAATACTGTACCCGTGTCCGTGTCTGACTTTTTATTATCATGTTTATATTTGGGCTCCCATTACATTAAAGGTTTAGATCAGATTTGTCTGGATAATATCTTTAAAAATTCATTAATATTGGTGTATTTATTAAATTTTAAAATAAAAACTTAAAATGTTTAAAATATACAAAATCTACAAATAATTTTATAAACGTTACATAGACTATACTATCATGATCAAATAATATTATCATAATTTTTTCTTTCCCATTTAATATTTCATCTTTAGAAGAAAATAAAAACAATATTTAACACTAAATATAATATTAATCAAAAATGTATTATAAAATATAATTAAAAAATTATTAATAAGATATGATAAAATAAAATATATTAAAAAATTAACTTTTTTGATTCAATTTAATTTATTGAACATACTTTAATAAAAAAATATTATCAACTTAATTATGGTACTCTTAATACTTCATTATTTGAATCAATATCAATTTTGACTCCATCCATCTATCCCAATTTATTTACATAAAAAATTCAGAAGTAAATAAAATATTTATTTATTTTAAATAAAAATTAATAAAATATGTCCCATTAAATTAATTAATCATTCTCTCACATGAAGCTCTTCATGAAGTTTCTGTAATCTTCCACAACAAATAATTATAATTAATGAGAAGAAAAAAAAGAAATCAAAATATTCAAATATAAATTCAATTCAAAATATTTACGCATAAATGAATTTCTATAGGTATTTAAAATAATAACACCGATGTGCTTGAATTTGGGAGTGAGAAATGAGATTCAAGGGTACTTTTGGTAATGAGATTAATTTTTCATTTTCAACTTTTTTTTATTACGGTGGGGACAATGTTGACGTTGATAATGGGTTAAGTTTTATATTATTTTTTTTTTCAATTAGTAATTAATAATAAAATTTAATTAACTGAGTATTCACCAAAATTTTGGAATATTAACTACAAATTCATGCCCAAACCTAAACTGGCCAATTTTAAACAATTAAATGTAAGTCCAAAGAATTTTGTATTTTAATAACAATTGTGCCCAAACCTGGCCTAGACAAGGGTGCTATCACACCTCTAGCCGACGTGATCGAAGTTGGTTATATGGAAAGCAGAGTACACGTTGTGGATTGCTCAGCAAAAAGAGGTGGAGAGCGAGTTCAAAATGCAAACTTGTTTGCTATTACACAGAAATAACTGGGTATATAAATAAGAAGAAGATCAAGAAGCTAAAGGGAGTGAAAGCCAAAGAGCTGATGCTTTGGCCTCCGGCGAGTAAAATCAGAGTGTATGATCCACCCGTGGGGAAAATTGACTTCAAAGTCTTGCCGCAATCACAAAGACTACCCTTTCTGAAGCATATTTAATGCAGGATCGTAATACTAATAATCACACTGACATTCATAGCCACTTTATGATTTGTTCGGTCAGTTATTTTGTCCTGTTGTGGACGATTGGTTATGACCAGGCCCAGCCCACTCTATTTCGGCCTTTCTATTCTTCAAATAGCCGTACGAGTCAAAACTGGAGCTAATTCCATCTAATTATAAGATTTGGTTACTGCAATTAACATTTCGATGCTCGACTTATTCAATATAAATATAAACGTATCACATTAATGATTGATAATTAACACTCAAAAGCAAGATTGACGAAGCAATTAATTATAAAACATTGCTATTAACTGGCGATTGCCCACCGCCACCGTGCATAGCATGGCACGATATTGAGATGATTATGTACCAACCAAAAGAAAGCAGTGAATTTTGGAGGAGTATCAAATAGAAGAGAGTTTACAGAACGGTCATATTTAGCAGCAGAACCCTGTTCACTGTCTCTGCCAAAACGAAGCCATAAGTACAACCCGTACCATAATTCTCATCTAGGGCATTTTTGTAATCAAACAGTTGTCTTGCCTGTACTACCCAATCATTAGGCTGATGAAATGCATTGGGATTTTTGTTTATATTTTTAATTTTTTGACCGAGGAGACATTGTGTGTGTCTGATTCACGCTTTTTCAACTTTCGAGGTCCAGCTGGTGCAATGGACTGCTATTTTTGTAAAAGGAAAAATCCTTAAGAGTAGATTATGTATTGAAAAAAGATAACAAAGTCCATTAATTTAAAAAAATATTGTATGTACGTATGGAGACAAGATTTGGTTGTTTGTGGGTTCCATCCTGCTCAGCTCGAATCTTGCTGCGGTAAAGGAAATGGAGTACATTGTCATAAATGACAATATTATAGAAGATGTAGGTGGAATTTGTAGTTTATAATTCACTGTTGTATTCATATAAAATTACAAATGGTAAATAAAAGGGAATCAATGTCGTTCAAGGTAGAATAGCTTAATTGAAAGCCTTATTTATTAAACATTTTAAATAATGTGCTTTCGGAATCAAGTTAAAAAAGGTACAAAGAAAAAAGATGATAAAAGAATAAAAAAAACATCAATAATTCATCACACTTTTTCCAGACACACCTACCAGACAAATTATATCTCCCTCAAGAAAACAATACAGTACAATACAACTAGTGAAATATTATAATGTACACAGATTTAATTGGGACACAGAAGTTGGAAAGTAATACGAGTGCCTTTAAAAGGTGAAAGATGAAACCAGAAAGAACATTTACAGAAATAAAAAGGATATATAATTAATTCAAAAAATGTTGACTAAAAAAGCTATTTCCTCTCTTGATGGTTTTCTTTGCCTTGAAAACAAAAATATCTGAATCAATTACATAGTCGAAAATTGGTGATCCTAGTATGAATAATTTAAGGAGTAAGCGATGATGGGCCATTACCATCCAATGTGGGGGCTTGAGCCATCACAAAAGTAAGAGTGAGAAGGTTTTCTATAGACTGTAATTTCTCACCGAGTCTTCCAACAGTCGGTGGCTTGGATTGATCATCTCCTTCACCTTATCTCCATTCTTGTAGATCTTAAAAGTCGGAACAGTTCTTATACCTTCAGATTTTGCTACTGCCAAGCTCTCCTCCACGTTCACCTACAGTCAAAAGCACCAAAGAATATTTACTTGTCCATTTTGTTGATAGATTTCTTTTACACATTTGCATATTACGGCTGAAAATCATTCCATTACATTCTTTTATTCAAATTGTTTAGAATTTCCAATCCATTACCATCACAAACAGAATTAGTGGCACTGCAATGAGTTGAATTCATCTTCTCTAGGAAAATGGAAGAGAAAGAGATTGGGAATTTTTGAAGTCAATCCCATCATCAACCTATAGGATAAAGATTGATAAATCACCTACCTTATAAAAATGCACAGATGGGTATCGAACACAGAGCATATTATAAAATGGGGATATTTCTTCACACTTTTCAATGGATACTTATTTAAAATGAACTACAGAAATACCTGAAATCAGCAGGAAAAGTTGAGATAAGCAGAGCAAAAGAGAAGACAAAA
>JAWDEX010152806.1:0-56474 GCA_035221805.1 Trichilia hirta | reverse complement strand
TGAAAAATTACATGGACAGGATACACTAATGTGAGGCTTGAGCTCATCAGTTTATAGGACCAACATGAAAGGATTGAGGTTTCAAATCAGTTGTCTCTTCCCATAGTTGCCGTAATTGGTTAGGATACTGATACAGGTAAAGATTCAGTTTATCAGACATCAACTAATAACAGAAAGCCTGAAGCAAGCTTTTCTAATTGGAAGTCTAAGGTACTTCATGAAGTCACTTTTGTTAGACTGGAAAATAATGTATGGTGAAATCTTGAGTTGGAACATAAACAACCTAATAAAGAGAGAGAACGCTCTGTTGAATCATTTGATTTCAATAAAAATGCAAATGAATTGATCAATTATTCCTTTAATGTTGCAATAAGTTTTCTTCTCTTAGTTTCCAATGAAAAATTTGAGTATTTACACATATATTGGGCATGCTGAGAAATAAATATTGCCAAAGAAATTGAGGTCCAAAACCTTCTCTTCAAAGATCCCAGCTTTCAAGTTATAAAATCCAATGAAACCAAGCTTATAACTCGAGACGACGTGAATAATCATATTTCTCACTTTAGATGATAAAAAAATTATGCAATGAAATTGATGTTCTTAACATACATTTCTCGATGTGAATAATCCTATTTCTCACTTTAGATATGCAATGAAACTGATGTTCTTAACACACATTACAATATTAAAGTGGAGAGAGCGGAAAGATAAATAAAGAATTTTGACCATAAACACATTAAAAAAAAATGCTTATGTGATGCTACTTGCAACAATCATACACAAAAGGAAACTGAAACACTAGGAACAATCTGCAAATATTTTCATGGCCAAGTTTTTAACAAACATACACATGAAAAGTGAAAACAAGTTTCACCTTCTAATTGCTGCCAGTCGCTCCTCAAAGTTGACATCAAAGGAAATACTGTTAGATTTTGAATCATATCCAGAACTTAACATAGGCGCCTCTGCAAGGAAAATTTTCAGGGCAGGTTATTCCACTAAAACCAACAGAGATTTACAAAAAAACTCTCCATAAATTGAATAATATTTTGGATTTAAAATTAAAAAATGGTTAAGTTAATACAAAACATGGCATCTTAACCTGTGTCTCCAATAAAACACAAAGATGGCTAATCGGCTGATAATAAAGTTTGCCTGAAATTTGGTTAAGAGTTAAGTGGCATTACGTCAAAAAAGCATAAATATAAATTTCAAATCAAACACAGAAGTATATGAAAAGCATAAATATTTAAATGCTTATGCAGTCACAGGATGATGCCCACTCAGCTTGCGCTCATATATTTTAGGAGTGAAACAAAAGGGATAGATCAGGATAATCGTACGCCTTTATGAAAGCTTAAACCAATAAAGTCAGAACACCTTTCTATCTAAAAGGAATGGTGCTATGCAATCAAGCTAATCCATCCTCAATCGGACTCTGTTTAGCTCAATGGATTCTAGACAATGGAGACTTAAAGTACAGTATAAATATGTTTCTATCTTGTGGATTGATGAAGAATGATCTATTGATCAATTAAAAATCAGACCCAATCTGTTCCAGAATTCATGTGCCACCTTTTGACTAGTTCTTCTCTAATCATGTGCATTAGTAATCAAGAAATTCCTTGAGATTTTAAGATTCAAAAACTCTTCATTGTATCTTAAAAAATATTTATTGCAATTTCAAATATTCAAAAAATTGATTTTTGTATCTTTGGACTCAAAATTCTTTCTGATGTCTCCTTTCAAAGAATCCAGGAGATGCAAGAATAAAATCTAGCACATCAATGGTGAGTGACGAATGACAGAGAGGATTTATTGCATTGATGAGTAAACTGAGAAAATAAGAAAAGTTATTTTCTAGCCACTTACGGCTCCTCTATCTTCATTAACTCTTGTCTCTTAGGTTTGCATGACTCCTTGACTTAGGACATTGAATCATTCAAATTTATGCTCATAATTAAAGATATTATCTTTCTTTCAAAATACAAGAGTTCTTCTCATATAATTGTTCTTCGTATTTTTGTCCTTTTATTTTTGAAATAATAAAACATAAAGGGTTTAGGATAAAACTGTGAAAAGATATTATCTTGGCATTTGCATTATCCAATTATCATAATTATTCAAAGCATGATATATAGCTTGGGAAATATTCTTATTAATAGCTTTCATAAACTTTTATAACTCAAAAGAGTGTATTCAAGCTCCTGTATTCCAAAGTTAAACATAAAACATTCTTCAATGTAATAATCTTATTCTTAAAAGCTGCTACCTTAACGTTCTAGCCGATGCAATCATTCATCTCCCATTTTTATTATTTCTTGTGAAGCGTATACCCAGCTGAAAATTCAGCCTTTATGCTAGCTCATTTATTAAGAAACTAATTCTTTAATCATCAAAGTACAAAACCGTAAATCACAGATAAAATATGCTTATATTAACAAAAAGTTTTACTTCAATGATCAACTCTTTATATTATCCAATTAGGGTTTAAGTCCTATCTTAGAAAAGTGTCAAATTATGGCACCATCTTCCACTCAATTCACCATTCTCAAACTCAACAGTTTCAGAAGCAAATGTGAAGCTCGTATTAAAGTTTCTCATATTGTTAGTGGTATTGCATGCACTAAGTGTCTGTCTTGAAACCTCTCATAGAAGGGTCAAGGAAAACAAAATCTCTGGCCTTCACCCTTCACAGACCACAGAGAGAGTGACCGTGATATTCTTGCTGTTCTTCTCCACTTTACACTGATTCTTACTCCTTTTACCCACAAATCATTCAATTTAGCTATTATGTACATTACACACGTAGGATCTGACAAATTACATACATGTACTATTGACCTCTCACCAAGTAATTGTATGATAGCAATAAGCCAAATAAACAACTAAACATTTTTTTAATTCAACTTGAATTGCTTACCTCCACAGCTTTAATCTAATAGCCTATTCCAAGACAAAAGTAGGGGGAAAAAGATAACTACTTACGTGTGGGTGAACGGCCGGATTGTTTTGTCACTGATTTCCTGCAATAAATGACATAAAATAATCAAACTTCCAATTTTGCAATGAGCAAATTAATTTTGAAGATGCTGAATAGAAAATGGCTGAGAATAGCTCAAAATAGGCAATTTCCTTCCAAATAAAAAAAATGGTAAACGAATGATATTAACCATAAGAGAGCTTCCAATTAGCCTCAACACTTCTAGGTATAAGATGGTAGAACTCTCTTTGCAATTTTTTCAATTTGGTAGAAAAGGTTGGCCTACAAACAAACCTAAGCAAAGGCGCTCACACATACGCACGCACAGACAGACGTGCATAGGCCCCAGCACATTGAGAGTCCTCACACAAATGATTTCATGGTCACTCAGAAGTTAAATACTGTATTTGGTCCTTTCTACGTACTATTAACAAGTCATACGCATTAGATATTCACTATGCACCGAATTTAGTCATTTTGATTTCCCTTTAATCTGCAACAATTTCTTTAGTGCCTCCAATTCATATCTCAATTACAAATGAACAAGCATTACCTAATTTCACAGCCAAATCTTCTACTCTTTTAATTACATATTAAAATTGTGCATAGGATTGATTCCATCAAAAGTTCCTTGTACAAAACACCAAAATACATTTTCTTTAAGAAAAAAAAAGGAAAGAAAGAAAGAAAGAAAACCATTGAAATACTTTAATAAAGATTTCAAATTAATTTCTGGATTATACAAAAGTCATCAAAAGGTGCTGTTGGGTCTACTTCCTAAAAGTCAGAAAAAAGACATTCCTCAAACCTGAACAGCATACAAGATTCAAAACTCGTTTATTTCTTCATGAACTTGAGATAAAATGATAACATAACAAGTCTCTACTTCTACTAAACAAAAGAACCATAAATTTTATCTCATTTATCCCCTAATGAACAAAGCCAACATTATTATCATAAATTAAAATACCTTCTCTGCTGCACCCCCGTACCATTCTCCTCTCTTGATGTACCAAATTTGTTAGTCTGAGCATTCAAAAACCCAAATGAATACAAATCAATATTCAATTATTCAACTGAATGACTAATTTTAAGTTACAGAAATGATCCGCCACCTTATCCTTTTTGGAACCGAACCCCCGTTTACGCTTAGAATCAGAGCATTGAATGCGAAATGCAAGGAACCCACTTGCAGTTGTTACTGAAATTGCTGTCATTTTGGAGAGTTTAAAAGTATAATCAGTTTTTGTGTATGAAATTCATGTGAAACCGAAAGCTTAGTGATTTAACACCCATTGCAGATCATCAACAAGAACTCGTTCTTCATTTTATTTTTATTTAGCGGGTTCAATTTGAGAACCGGGAGGAAAGACGGATAAGATTTTTTATTAATTTTGCATTTTGTGCATGCTCGTGTAAGTTGTAATTTACAAGTGGCGTGTTACGAATCAGTGGGTCGGGTCGGGGTTTGGGGCCATCGTCACCAGCCCAACGGCTTAAAAAAAAAAATGAAATTGCATAGCCCATTCAATGTCTCAATTTTATTTTTAACAGCTCGATATTTCTTTTATATTTCAAATATTTACAATACAATTTTTTTATATTTGGGATGATTAAATAAAAACGGCTTGGGACGATTAGTGATATGGGGGGCTATCATTGGCCATACCCAACCCATTTTCTTTTTCTTCTTCTATCCACCGTACACTTGTAATTTATCTAAAATGAGTGAACTCGGCTTACAAAAAAAAAAAAAAAGACGCAAAATTATTGCTAAAAAGTAATTTAAATTTTGTATTTAGTTAAAACATGCAATTTAAAAAGAAATAATTAAATTTTGGTGTGGGTCAAATTAAATCAAATCTCTTACATTGCCTTGAAAGATTTCATCAGTTAAATTATTAGCAGCAACAATGTTATAGTTTTAAAATGAATTAACTATCATTTTTGCTATATTTTTTTTATTTAATACTCTATTTTTCTCTTCTTTTTTTTTAAATTAAATAATATCACTCTACTTTTTTACTTTTACCCTTGAAAATTTAAAATTAAAACAAAACAAATCTTATAATTTATAAGAATAAAATTGAAAACCATTATGTGTAAAATAATTTTTTTAAAAAATAAGCAGTAACAAACTATAAATCAAAAAGTAAGAAAAAAAAAAAGAAGTCTATTTATTTAAAATTATAGTTACTAATTAAACTAATTAGCACAATAGTATTATAGTTTTAAAATTATAATTATTATAAAATAAAAATATTTAAAAAATTTTATAAAATTAAATCAAAGGGCACCGACATTATTTTAGTTTTAAAATCATAATCACTATACTGTGAAAATAGTGGAGATTTAATAGATATTAAGTAAAATAATTTTACTTAATTTTTTATGGTAAAGTGAGATAACACAGCAACACCCAAGAAGCTTATGTATCATTTAGCATAGTGGGTAACAAGATTAAAGATCCATAACTTATGTTATTTTGTGATATTTGTGCCATGATAATTTAAAATATTACAAAAAATAATCATATCATATTATTGGTTATTTATTAATAAATATTTATGTTGAACTAATTTTAATAATATTTATTTAAATTTTTTAGGGACTCCTTATTTAGTATGAATTAGAGGTGTGAGTTAAATTACCCATGATATATTAGAATTTAATTATGTAAATATTCAAATTCGACTTAATAATAATTGAGCCAATCTTGAATTGTGACTTTTAAGTTGAATTTTAATATAATAATACTTAAGGTATTAAACTCGTAAACTTAATTAAATATTTATTAGAGATGTCATCCAATTGAATTAAGTCGAATAAATTTTAAATTTTATAATAATAATTTAAAAAATAAATATTTAAATTTAATTGATTCAAATTTAAACCATCAAATATTTCATTGTGTCAAATAAAATATACAAAATTTTTGAATTTTGAATTTTTGAATTAAATTAAACCCATATAATTTATTGTGACAACTTAAGTGGGCTAAATTACACCTCAAATAGGTATAAATTATAATATTAAAATAGATTTATTTTACAAATTACTTTAAATAAAAAAATTCATTTGACATATTTGAGTAGATTGTAATATTATAATATTTATTAAAAAAAGCTTATTTAACAAACTGCTATCAAATAAAAACTCATTTAACATGTTTAAATCAATTTGATCCGCGCATGATGTAACATGAATTATACCTATTTCATAATTTGCTGATAATTTGTCTTCTCAAACTTTCACCAAAAACCGGCAACAAAATTCCCCAAAATAAGAACCTTAATATCCATCCAATTCAATATTCTCAAAATGAATAGTAAAATCTAACTTAAATAAATCATTAAAAGAAAAATCAACAAGAAAATCATAAGAATTGAACTAAAAATTACACGAGAAATAACCCAACCCCCCAAAAAATCAAGTAGCAGAATTAGAAGAAGAAGAAGGGTTAGTAGCATTTCTAACAGTAGACCAAATCTGTCCTATACGCTTTACAACCTGAGGCCAACACAATTCCCATTCCATTCAAAGCAGACCCAGAAGCAATCCCAATGGCTAAAGTTTGCCCACAACTAGGCTTTGAATCAAGCTTCATGTTAACAATGGGCATCCTGTTGTTCAAAACATCCATCTTCTTTGAAGTTTTAGCCATGAATTTGTCCTTGTTCTTGTTGTTTGACGCAATGACTCTGAACAGAACATTTTGAAGGTCTTCAATTACTTTAACGGAGGCTTCTTGTTGATCGAGACCTTGAGTTGTGTAGTGGGATATGAGGTCTCGAGGAGATGGGAGTTTTTTCTTTTGGGTACTGGGATTTGGGATTTGGGTAAGAGAAGGTGGAGGTGGAGGTGGGGCTTGGTCCATCTTTGTGGTGGAGTTGAAGAACAGAAATGGGGTCTAATGGTTTCAAAACCATAGGAAAAATGGAGTTTGGTTGATAAGGCGAATTGGTGACAAAAAGGTGGTGCATTGAAAAGGATATTAACATTTTTGGGGCTTTTGGGCATTTGATGAACCAAATAACTGCTCCTGGCCCTGGCCCATCCGTTGTCTCTCTCTCTCTCTCTCTCTCTCTCTCTCTATTATATTTTTAAGAAAAACATATTCATTTTACTCAAGTCTTTGGTATTTTTGCATACATTGCCCAATTAGCCGATGCTAGTTTAATTATGGCCAGTCACGCAAGGGAATCGATATTGGCTGATTAGAGCCAATTTAATAAAACTGTGTATGCAAATTTTGGAGAATATTTTATGCTCATTACTCCAAATCTCAAGCTTGATTAGTCAGCGTAAAAGCACTACCCTTGAAGCGCTTTTAGTAGAAGCCATTTTATTTTCTGAACTGGAAGTAATATGCAGAAATGTCAAGGCGGCCAAAACATAAATGACTATACCTCATCATTTAGGGTTGAAAAAAGTACACCAACAAGAAGTAAAAGTGACTAATGAACCCTAAAATAAAATAAAAAAACAAAAAAACAAAAAAACTATTAACTAACGTCTCTCTTATTCAGTCCCAAAGTCAAAAGAAATTTTGTATGACTCACAATCAGGTAATGGGCTAAGCACCCTTGATTGATATACATCAAAATATCTAATCTCTATATTTGCAAAATATATTTGGATTCAATGGTAACAGGATGTGGGTCTGGTTTGGGGCTGCATGTTCCTGTTAAAAACTGCCATAGATATTGTCAACAACTCTCAATCACAGGAAGACTGGAGCCATGACAAGCGTTATGGTCGCAAGCATTTTTATGAGAACATGGAGTGAAGGTCCAGCTGTGTCTTTGAATGGGTCTCCAACGCTGCAAACCATCGAAAATATCACAAAATTACTCTCTGATAAATCAAAGATCCATAGGCAATGAGAGAAACGACAAACTTTTCCCTTTTACCAGAACAAGGCAAAGGGAACCAAGCCACAATATGATGGTCCCATACTTGAGAACTCTTTCTAAAAGGGATGGAGATTCCCCTGTTTAGACATGCAGTTGCATTTATTTAGTTAGATTGACCATGCGGTTGAAGCAATCATTTTTCAATCGCAATTGACGCTTTTGTTTTCTTAGACTGAGTTTAGTAAATTGCATCTAGTAATCAATGCACACTGAGGATAAGGAGAGAAAAATACCAAATAAGCCTCAGGGTTCTTTTGATACAATACTAAGACGCTTTTTTTTTTTTACTATGATAAACAACAGGTTCAAACTATATTGAGCAATTTAATAGAAGAGTAGAGTTGAAGAGAAAAGTGGAAAGACTTACGTATCTCCAGTGACTGCTGCTTTATGAGTATCACTACCTTTGCCTCCAAGAGCCCCCGTCTCTATGAATTTCTTTGCATTATCCCATGCACCTCCTGCTGTGTTCAGGAAAAGAGCCATAAGAATACCGGATACGGTTGCAAACATCAGCAAAGCAGCCACAACTTTAGCCCCAAGTAGAGGATGTCCCGTATAGTATCCCAAAATCCGGAACAGGAAACCTGCAAGCAATAGAAAGAAATTTCAATACACTGCTCATGACGTGGCTTAAGTACTCTGGTGTGCATGGATCTCAAAAAAATTTCTGAAAACATTAGCTACTGTACTCAAAGCCCAAAGTAAAGACAAATGCGACTAAATGCCATACAAGACAAGAAACAAGGCATGAATATTAAGTTATTTTTTTTCATCAATCAATACCGACACACCATTGAAATACAATTAACATATAACTATTGAGATATAATTGCTTCAACTCATGAAATTGAAAGTTCTTTCCTTCGATTACTTTGTAAACATTGTTCCCCATCTTCAACTCTTTAGCAATCAGAACTATCAAACTAATCATGTCTTTCGATGGGATCCACAAGGCTGTGTTTTACCCTAGTCATCTAGTAATAATACACAAACAATGCCTCCACTGACAGCGCTCATGATTCAGCAGAGGATAAAAATGGAAGAACAGGATGCTTAACCTACCAAGCACTATTGGTGATATTATAGCCAGGGCACCGGGTTTTATCATCTCTCGCAAAGATGCAGATGCCACAATTGCAACACAACGGCCATAATCTGGCTTCTCCTTGTACTCCTATAGTGAGAATATAATAGGTATCATCAGTCAGTTTGCGGTCAAATTACAACCAAGAAATTACTAAAGAAACTTGCACTCACCATGATACCAGGCCTCTCGATGAACTGTCTTCTAACTTCATTAACAACCTCCTGAGCAGTTCTGCCAACTGCAGAACATGCCCATGCACTAAATAAGAAAATAAGCATAGACCCCAACAATCCACCAACAAAAACTTCTGGAATGGCAATATCCACCTGACAGTCAATTAAAAGTCAGAGGGCAAGAATCCCAACAGAATTAAAGAAACCATTTGATTTAAAGGTTAGTGCAGTTGTACCTACCTGTTTAAAAGGTTCATGTGCAAATGCAGCAACTTCATCCATATAGGCACTAAACAAAAGAAAAGAAGCAAGTGCTGCTGATCCAATTGCAAAACCTTTAGTTGTAGCTTTTGTGGTATTCCCAACAGCATCAAGAACATCAGTGATCTCCCTAACACTTTCCGGCTGTACAAGACATGTTTATTTAACTCCTACTGCCAAAACAAGAAAAGAGAAAAAACAAAAATGCAATTCAAATAATATAACATTCAAGGGTTACCTGTTGACTCATCTCTACAATTCCACCTGCATTATCAGCTATCGGGCCAAACATATCCATAGTTAGAACATAGGCAGCGGTGCTAAGCATTCCCATTGTTGCGACAGCCGTGCCAAACAATCCACCAGTTGGGTTCCCAGATTCATCCACCAGTCCAGAGGTTTGACCTAACCAGAAAGCTGACACAATTGACACACTGATGACAAGAACAGGAAGAGCTGTTGATTCCAGGCCCAAACTGACTCCTGCAATGATGTTAGTTCCATGACCCGTGGAGCTAGATAGAGCTAGTGTGCGCACAGGCTCATGCTTGTAGTCAGTGTAGTACTTGGAGATCCAGACAAAAACATATGCCGTGATAATACCAACCAACCCACATAAGGCAAAGTTCAGCCAAGCAGAAGGTGCTTGCTCCGAATAAAGTAACCAACGAGTAGACTGTAATCAAAACACCAATAACAAAATAAGAGCCACAATTCAAACAAATCACAAATAGGATAGTAGTTTTCAATGCACAGCCAAATCCAAACATATGGCAAACCCAATGTACTTTACCAGAAAACAACAATAATAGAAAAAAGTAGCATTGCATCAGTCAGTAGTAAAAGAAAGCATAAGACTAAAGCAATGGCAAAAAATATATTACCGCACCAAATGTCAGAACAGCAAGTACTATTGTAACAGAATATCCTTTCTGAAGAATTGCCATGGGATCCTCAATAGGTCCCTTTGCACTAGAATCACGTGTGCTCCTAATTGAGAGTATTCCAATGGATGAGACAACCAGATCAAAAGAATGTACAACAAGAGGAAACAAGATAAATCCAGATGGATCTGCAAGAACAATGAATGACATAGTCAGCACCAAAGAAAAAAATAAACTGTTTGACAGAACCACTAATACATTCAAGGGGCAAGTCAACAATTAAATTTATGCCTACCAGAACTGTCATATAGAAACAAGAAAGCCAAAAATCCTATTTCCAAATTTAGCTACATGCTGTTCTAGAACCATAATTGGTGCTCACAGTACTCCAGATTCATAATAAAATGAATAAACCACAGCAGCAATACATTGGGAATATCATACTAATGAACTTAATCCTTGAATAAAATGCCGTTCTTACAAGAAACAGAAATTTGTCAGACAGAAACAATGTGTGTGCAAGTATATATGTGTGCATATACTAATGTACTACACAAATATAAAATAGGACATCAATACAAACATTAAGAGTGGAAACAAACGTTCATAGTAAACAAAAATTTTCATTTACCTTCGATTTTACAACGTTGAGCCATTGTTCCCCCAAGTATCATAGTATTGATTATTTCAGCAGCAATGCTTTCAAAAAGATCAGCACCTCGTGCAGCACAATCACCAACATTGTCTCCAACCTTCAATGTATCAATAAATTCATTCAAACAATAGATTAGTTCAATTATCAAACAAAACTCTCAAGTTCATCATAACATAGAAATTGTAAAAACGATATTGTCTGTAAAATCTCTATTGTGAAGTTTCTTAACTATAACAAGAGTAAATTTGTTGCATATAGTGGATAAATGGTATGAAGGCTAAGAACAAATGCAGAAGCACAGCTGTACCACGAGAGAGAGTGAGAGAGAGAGATCCACAATTATATAAGCAGCATATACTTCTCAATTTCTTTTGCAGCCTCCAGGTAATTGTTTTATACATAATCAACAAAAAATTCGATTTAAAACTAGTGAAACTACACAATGCTATCTCAGAAAGCAGTGAATTGAATATTTATTGCCATTAGAATGATAATTAGGGCAATAGATACAAATTAAAGGCCAAACAGCATGCTGCAGTAACTAATGCACAGGCTCTTTAACAAGTGAATAATGTTACCAGATCAGCAATGACGGCAGGATTCCGAGGATCATCTTCAGGTATTCCCTGCTCCACTTTTCCAACAAGGTCTGCCCCAACATCAGCTGCTTTTGTGTATATTCCACCACCCAACTGAGCAAAGAGGGCAACAAATGAAGCCCCAAAACCATAGCCCACAAGAAGAAGAGGCACTGGAAAAGAACAAGAAACAAATAAACTTAAGAATAAAGTTCAAAATTGTAAATTGTCAAGTCCAATTATTAACCACCGTTGCAGACTATATCTCCATTGAAAAGAGATATGCAGTTGAACATATAAAAGAGAGAAAGTTTCCATGAGTTACATGCATGCTATCTTGAAAAAAAATTGCACTTCGGCACTGTCAACAACATTAACTTGTATGTTAAATCACTTCTAGATGCAATAATATGATCAGTTTGTGCAGCACATTTAGGTTACTTGTTGGAGTTGCACAGACAACAGACAAGTTAAAATCCACGACAAGATCTGCAACTTGCTAACTATTGGCAACTACTCTACATGAAAAATGGCTAATCAAACCAACTTAACTATATCGTACAAGGGAAGATAAAATTCCAAAATGTTGTCAACTAACTCAAAAGCCTTAATCCTGATTTTCTTTAGCATGTTGGGCAATAGTACACCCATAACATTTCCAGTTCCAACTCCTGCACTAGCTAATTAACGATGCCTTTCTCAAATAATCCCAATAAAATTGTACTAAGTTGTTGACAGATAACTACAAGTCTATTTCCATCAACCTAATACTCACACTTGACAACATTTTCAAGATAATAATTATAATCAGCATACATTTACAAAATTTATGTCATGAGAAAGCAAAATAAGAGTCCATAATAATATGGCAAAATGGCAACATTATCATCCTGAGACAATAAAGGCATAACAAAATTCCTAGTTTCACACATATAACAACGAAAAAGAAAACAAAAACCACAACCATGCACTTTATTATTATTATTTTTCATAACAATGAACTGCAGGGAAAAAGGAAACAGACACCTACAATCTGTAACCTTCATTGAACCTGGTGTATCCACCCCCAACCAAACATAAAATGTGGCATAAAGGATGGCTATACCAATTACAGCCATACCAACCACCACAATGGCAGAGAAACCACCGGCACGAACAGCTACCTGAACATAATATTTGTGGTTAGGTACATTTCGACAACTGTTAAGAAACAATACTATATAAGAAAACAACCTGCAATGCCTCTCTTGCAGACCGTCTTGCAGCACTGGACACTCGAACATTTGCACGAACAGACACCCACATCCCAACATACCCTGCAATTCCTGAACATAATGCCCCCAAAAGGAATGCAGCAACAGTAATATAGGCAGAAGTTGATCTGCATCAGCCAGCAAACCAAGTGCACTGATTTTTTAGCAGGATGACACAAAAGGAATTAGTTCATTAATAAACTAAAATTAGTCATAATGAAGATTGACAATATCTTCACCTCCCAATGCCAGATGATTCTTGTTGAGGGGTTGTATTGCGAAACAGGTAAATGCTAAAAATCACCAGTGCAAGCAAGCATGCCATCTTAGAGATAGTACCATACTGGGTCCTGAAGAAGCCTTCAGCTCCATCTCGTATTGCATCTGATATCTAGAAAATAAGATAATAAGCTCCGGATAAGAATAAAATGAATTTAGACAAGTGATAAAGAAACAAAAATTGAAGAGTCAAGTAAATATAAACAATAAGTCTTATGCAAATGGACCTTAAATTACATTACAAAACACAGTTACTAGTATCAATTCAACTCATTTTGCCCACAGCTTAAAAATGTAAATGAAAGATAAAGGATACGTCGCTATTTCTTCATGCATTATACAAAATCATCAGTTAAAAATATTTAATACCTGTAAAAGACTATAAAGAATGTAATGAGCTAAACAAGGAGTAAAAGATCTACCTCGGCCATCTCAGGAGGGCCCTCATCCTTTGAGAGTACCCACTTACTAAGATATATTGAAAAGATGAAGGTAACAATGCAAATTGAGAAGACGAAGACAATAATAGGCGAAGTGCTAGCCCCAATGTAAAAGATCACTCCTAAACCCAACAGCAGGAGTACAAAAAGAACACGAACATTTATCCCCATGATGACTCGAAAAATCTGCACATAGGAGCAAGAATTTACATGTTAAGGTGAACAGAAAAGATGATACATAAGCAAATAAGAAGTTAACAACTAACAAATTTCATAAAATATACAAGGACACTATTCAATTAGCATTGACATTGACTATTGAATACCACAAACCCACTCACAAAAGGTAAAAGTAAAATGTAATTGGCTGTCCGACCAAATACTAGGAAAATCCATAGATGTTATTGCATATACTTGCATAGATTGTATATTTAAGAATGGTCAGATTTAGAGGCAATGGGAACATGTGGCAGATACAGCACTTTTTCCTTCCCACCTATAGTCTCCTTATCCAAATAAATTCTGTTCCAGAAGTATCCCAATGATCTGGCTTAGGTTCTAAAGGAGTAAACTAGAACTTCAGTTTAAATTTATAAATTGTGCATATTTCCTTATCAATCACTTCGCATTTTACCCTTTTTGGGGGGGCAAATGTTCAAATCTTATACTGTGCTTATTTTTGCTATTATCAAATGGTGACATATCCACTAAATATTTCCTATAATATAAGATGCAATGTGAGGAATTTCTCCAAGACTAGACGAGTACAAAAAATGTAACACTGGTGCTTACCAAAGGAACATAAGGTCTGCTACGCATGTTAGGGAACGTTCTAGGCCGATCTTGGTAAGGACCCAAACTCCCATGCTCCATATCATCATCCATCATCATTGTGTCTGATGAATTCACTCTCCGCGCTTTGTGTGTGTGTGTGTGTGTGTGTTAAGTCACCCCTTCAACTTCAAATAAAAATCGAAAAAAATTCCCAAAAGCTCAGGACTTTTTTTAATATATGTGCTATCAATTTCCTGAAAAACAAAGCATAAAAATCAAATAAAAACTAAATGTTAACAAAATCATGGTATTAATTGTCAGTGTCACACAACTAAAAAAAATAAAAATTACATCCAATCATCTCAATTGAACTAAATTAAGCAAAATATTGAATATTATCATGCAAAATCAGAGAACTAACAACTCTACATTTTGCAACATTTTAACAGGAACCAAACAGAGTATAACAAAATGCAAAGATCTGAATTTAAGAGCACAAGATTCAACACATTTCGCAAAATTGAGCAAAATATTATCGTTGAAACGCAACCATAGACTATAAAATTACTCGATCTACCAACAGAATCTGAATGAAACTGTTATAACAATAAAATTTGAGAAACATGCATAGAGGACGAGAAGTAGATTACCAATGGCGTCCTGAAAACGCAAACAATAGAAACTCGTACGATCTTTTACAGCTCGCTCGAGCTGCCTCTCTCTTCCCCTCTCCCTGTGTCTCTCCTCTGGTTCGTGATATTTGAGTCTGCAGACTTTTAAAAGAGAGAGAAACTTTTGGACTTTTTGAGAGAGATTAATATGATAATTCTTATGGGATATTAACATTAAGTACCTTAAGTTTTACAATATAACCAATATGGGCACTCTTATATTATTTATGACAAATTAGTTCTAAACTTGGGATGTTTTTTTTGCCGTTCCCTTCCCGTAACTCTTTACTGTTTACAAAATAGGGACTAATTTGTTAACTTTTCAAAAATTGGGGACTTAATTATTAATATTTCTATTTTCTATTTTCACGATTCTACTATTTGTTATTGAGTTGTTTTTGGATATCATTTTATGAAATAGACATGTAAGATGGACCAATCAGAGTGTGCCACGTTGGCAGTGTTATGGCAACGGGGCAACCTAATTCACAATGACTTTTCGTATCTTTTTTTATCATTAAAAATAAATAATAAAATAAATTATAAATTTAATTTAATTTTTTTTAAATATATTTTTATCTTATTCTAAATAATGATGTTATTGTCGTCCCTTCAATTTTTTTTTTTAAATTTTATTTTTTTATTACATAAAAAATATTGCAAAAATTAAAAAATATATAACATCTTATTTAATTTTAATTATCCCATTTGGTATTAAATCATGCTCTTTATTTAATTTTATTATTCTTATTCAGATTAACTATAATTTTAATTGTCTCGCTTTTGTATTAAATCATGCTTTTTATTTATTTTTATTATTCTCATTCGACCTTTTTAGTTGTTATTCAAATTCTATAAGAACTATATTCTTTTATAAATATATATATATAAATATATCATTTATATAAAAAATTAATATAATAAATTTTTTATCTTTTATTTTTAAAATATAACAAAAAAACACATAATTTCAAACGAAACCAATATTTAATCCCATATAACCTAGTGGAATGACCATATTTGAACCTAAACATAACCTAATAGTACAATAATGACCTAACAGTAACAAATTAACATACATGAATGGAATCTTATGGTTTGGTTTACATAATTGTTAATTAATAAAAATGAAACAATATTAATCATTATTATGAGTGTAATTAATACTATTTGAATATTAAATAAACAAATTCTTGTTTAATTACAAATTGTTTTATTATTTATCATTTGTCACTATTTTCTCTAAGAACTAAAATATTTATATAAGTCTCTATATAAATTATATGATGCAAAATTGATATGGTGCTATTATATAATTGATATTATTTATTTTATATATAATAATTTTATTCCTTAAAACATTACATATATAAGAATCTCTAATATTATTAAAAAATTTGTTATTAATTGAATCAAAACAATAGCTATTAAAATAATTTTATAAGTATTTAATTACGTATAATAAAAAAAAATAATTATTAATTATTTTTTTACAAAATTTGTAAAATGGTTTCCGTTGATCAGGTTACGCGGATAGTATATTGAGAACGTGATGCGCACCTTCTGATTGTTACAAGAGTTAGGTAAATGGCCCAACTTGATTGATTGATTATGATCACTAAACCGTTGATCACGTGTCATTTGTTTACACTAATTTCACTTAAAATTATCAACAGTTATGCTTAGCAAGCAAAGCATATTCCGGCAACCAGCTCATAACCTAGCTGGTTGGGGAGTGAGAATCTCAGAGAGAATCAGTATTATATCTGTTTTGGTGATGTACGAATGAATATTTATGGATAAAATTATCATTTTAATTTAACACCTTCTTATTCTGTATTTCTAGACTCTTTCTTTTCCCTCTTGTCCACAAGCCCAACACAAAATTAAGAAAATGGAGCCCTAAACCCGCTATTTCGCATTCAGCTTTGACTTTGATTTTTCCGCCGCTGTAATCGATTCGATTTCGCTCAACTCTAATCGCATTTCCAATTAATCAATTCAACCTCAGTCGTCAGTCCTCTCTTCTCTCTCGTTTGCTGTTCAGTTCTGAATATTTGTGAAACTCGACTTTTATTTAATATTAACAGTCGAGTATGAAGCGACAAAAGTTATTTCGTAAGAAGCTCAGCTGTCATAATTTGTCAGTGTATATCAGGAGCTAATTGTTAAGAAGTGAGCTGTTTTTTCAATATGAAAAAGATAAATTATAAGTATTATAAACATATAGGGATTAAAATAATTTTTTAATTTTTAAACCATTAAAATAATAAAAAATTTACGAATTATTTTTTACAATATAAGAAGGATAAATTATAAGTATTATAAATTATATTGGGATTAAAATAATTTTTTTCTATTTTAAAACACTAAAATGACAAAATATATACTAATTTTATTTAAAAATTTTTTCGGGTTTTGCATGAGCTAGGGCCACAACAAAATATCATCAACATTATCAAAATGGTATACATGTGAACTTCCAATGAACTCCTTATTCTATGGGCATTTTGAAAAAAAAAAACCTCTGCCCCAATTGATTTGGGTGTCTATAGTGTGTAATGTTAAAAAATATCAATTATTAATCCACTTCCACAAAAGGAAAACCGAAAAGGCATCCCATTCATTTATCCTTCACAATGTTGATCTAAGATTTTGAAATTTTAAAAGATTTATTTTTTAATAATATTTTTAAAATAATATTATAAATACAAATTTTTGTGTATAAATTATATTGATTACTTCATAGTTGATATTATTTATTTTTTATAATTAGAATAATTTTATATTTTTATTAGCCAATAACAACGATGTGGATCTATATTAGGAGTAGATATGTTTTTCAAATTTTTTAATTTATTTTCCTTTATTCATGGGAAGTATTTTTTTTACTTAGAATTAAGAATATTTTTTCATTTGAGATTAGGATTATTATTAATATAAATAGACTAGTTTATTATATCAATTAATAATATTTCAAGTTTATTTTCTTCCTAAAGTTATCTTTGTTGATTATTCAACAAAATTTTTTTAGAACTTTCTTTTTTCATGAATTTGAGACGGAGACTGAACATAATCTAATATCACTTTCACATTGCCCCAAATAATATGCCATGCTACTCTCTCTCTCTCTCTCTCTCTCGCTTATTCATAAAAAATATTAATTCTACTTTTTAATTATGAAGAATGGAGAAAACCTTTTTGATATTTTTCTTAATGTTGGATAATACTCTCTCCATTTCTTCAACTCTCCTTTTAAAAACTAATAACGATTGTTAATTATTTGATTATAATATTTAATTGAGTTAAAAATTAAACTTTATACATTAAGAATGATATTATTTAATTTTTTGTTTTTTGTTTATTTGATATATTAAACAATATTAAATTAATAATTTTTTAAATTTTAAATAACATAACTATAGCTAATGTTTTTTCTTTAAATTATAAATGACATAAATACAGTCAATCGCTATATAAATTCATGAAAATTGTTTTCTTCTTTGTCAATTAAGTTTCAGTTTCATTAATAAATTAATTAATCTTCCTTACTGTAATAAAGCCATTAGAAATTCCTACTGGCTATGGAGAAAATCCTGCCAGTGGGGTTTCGTTTCAACCCAACTGATGAAGAATTGGTGAAAGATTATCTTCTAAAGAAGATTAAAGGAGAAGCATTTCTCCGCAACGCTATCAAATCTTTTGATGTTTATGGTGGTTCAGATCCATGGCAGACCTTTCAGAGAAATAATGAAAACGAAATCTTACATTTTGTCGCCAGGTTGAAAGGCGCAAGCCCTTAAAGAATTTCTAGGGTTTCTGGTTTTGGAACTTGGCATGAAGATAGGAGAATGATTGAGAGTTATGATGGGGAAGAAGAAGAAGAAGAAGATGACGTGATTATTGGATTAAAGTAAACGTTATCGTTTAAGAATAACATGAATAATGAGAGAGGTAAGTGGATTATGAATGAGTTTTCATTGTCTGGAAAATATTTTCTGGGAAACAAAAGTGATATAATATTCTTTGTAGGATTAAGAATGTTGGGAAAAGTTGTTGGGAAGCAGAAAAATTTCCGGGGAGGTGGATATGTTGATGATCATCAACTATAGAGAAGAATAACGAAGATGATCATGATATGCCGCTTGATTAACTGGAAGTGGAAGCAGAAGCAGAAGCAGAAACATCAATTTCAGCTGCAACAATAGAAACAGGTTTGGAATGATAATCAGTAAATTTTCAGGAAGGGGGATATGTTCATCATGAACACCATCATCATCCACAGTTTTCAGAGAAGAATGAATATCATGATGATGATCTTGATCTTCTACTTCATGAATTTGATCCTTTCTCGCAAATCAATACAGAAGAATGGAATCTTTCAATGCTTGAAAAATATTTGATAGACGATGATGACGAGCAAGATCAACCTGTAGGCTGTAACTATGGAAACAGTTATAGCAGATGATGATCAATCTTGTACAGGTGATTGGATTCCTCCTTCCATGAAGGAAGGAGTAAATTCAAAATTATTGTATGATGAAATTATGGAGGAAGAAGACATTAATGAGAATGAAGTTATGACGAATAGATTTTAATGCCTTAATCAAAAGAACGGACTTTTTTTAATTTCGGATTTGGATTCCCTTCTCTTGTAATTTTTTTTAATAAATATTAAAATTTTTATTTTAAATTCTAATAAAAGATTTAATTTGATTCTTAATTTTTTTTTTAAAATCTTACTAAATAAAATAATATTTAAGATGATATTTTGATTTTTTTATATACCTAATAAAATCTGTAATTATGTAATATAAAAAACATTATTGTTTTTTTTTTCCATGCTCTTTTATTTTTTATTTTTATTTTACTAATTATATTTTTCCAAAAAATAATTTATTTCTAGTCTTAACTTTATTAGTTATTGCAAATTTAAATAATGTTTTATTATATTTAAAAAAATTTAAACGATAATATTTATTGCATCCTCTAAAGATTTATTTCATAAATAGAGTTTCTTAAATAAAAATATATACCAAATTAAAATAATAAATATTGTAATAAAAAAAATTTTTAGCCAAACTTCCATCAGTCAAGTCTAATATTAATTTCTGACTACACTACTAATAAAAGTTAATAATGAAATAATTATAAAAATGATACCATTCAAAAACAATGTTTTTAGCTTTCTTAAAAAAACAAAACAAAAGGACATATAAATGAATTTATTAATGTCTCAAATATTATTATTTCATACTTAAATTGAAAAGTGACTAACTCGTTGTATTGTGGTGAGTAAACATTTTTGTTTATTTGTAATTTATAAATATTTTTTAAAAATTTTTATTGCTGAAAATTATTAAAATAATATCACATTTAATTTTTATATAATTATTACTATATATATTATTGAATATCAATAGGTTATACAAATTTTTTATATGATTTTTTTTAGAAATTGATATAATAATTTTAAAAAAATAAAAAATTATATAAAATATATTTTAATATATAATACCATGATATTAGTTTGTAAATTACTTAAATTTTTTTTTTTGAATATCTTGATTAATTATTTGCATGCTGTCTATTCGCACGATGGTCTATTAAACTTGTGTACCTAAAATTATTTGAATATTGTTCAATGCGGTTTCGAGTATCCCGACCCGGCCCATCAATCCCCTCAGTTTACAGCCAATTGAATTCGGATTAGTTGGTCAGACCGTGTGGGTCCTCATCGAGCATGGAGTCTCCTGATTTGCTTAATTCAAATCCATGAATGAAAAGTAGTCAAATCCGACGGTGATTAAAACTTCCCTTCGATTTCGTCTTCCTTTGTTCGTAAGAGTTGTGTTTTCCGCTTTCTTTTCTTGCTTTCGTTCTCAATAATTTATAGCATCCTCTTCACAAGACCTAACTTTCCCATAGAAATCGTTCTCTTTTGTCTCATTAATGGCACCGAAGAAGTCAAACCCCATGGAAGAACCTCCAGCTGCTTCTTCTCAAGAAGAGGAAGAGGAGACTTCTTCTGAAGAAGAGGAAGAGGAGACTTCTGATGAAGAAGACGCTCAAGAGGAGCCTGTAAAGCTGTCATCTCTTCCGCTACAACAAACCCAGAAACAAACGGCGGTTAAGAAGATGGAAATCCCTCCTGTTACACCCGAGTCGAAAGGGTCTAGCTCTGAGGAAAGTGGATCGGAATCGGAATCGGAGTCTGAACCGGAGGATACTCCAAAACCGATAGCTACAATACCCGTGGAGGAGACGTCGGAGGCGACGAAACCCAGGTCGAAAGCGGCTTCAAAACGTGTTAATGAGACTCAGGAGGGTCAGAAGGACTCGAAACGAGCGAAGAAGAAGGGTGCGGATCCTGATGAGGAGGATCAGAAGAAGCCTGTAGAGGATACGAAGAAGCAGCTTTTTCAAAGGCTGTGGAGTGAGGAGGATGAGATTGCTGTGTTGAAGGGAATGATTGAGTATTCGATTAAAAAAGAAGTTGACCCTAACCAAGATATGAATGCTTTTCATGAGTATATCAAGAAATCGCTTCATGTTGATGTTTCTAAATCTCAATTGACGGATAAGATCCGAAGATTAAAGAAAAAATATAAGAACAGTCTTGAGAAAGGTTTAAAGAAAGGTAAGGACCCGGAATTTGCGAAGCCACATGAGCGGAAAGCTTATGAATTATCCAAAAAGTTGTGGGGAAGTGAAAGTACTAGTGGAGTTATTGAATCAGCTGCCAAGTCTAATGGAAAAGCTAGAAATCAAAGGGGTAATAACAAGTCATTGGCTGCTTTGAGAGCAGAATTGCTTGATGGGGCTAAAGAAGAAGATAAGATGGAAGTTGATAATGATAAGGAAGGGGATGAGGTGTCTGCGAATGTGAAAGAGAAAGATAAGGTTTTGTTTGACAAGAGTCTTGGTGTAGCTGGTTTGGAGGAGTTTGTGATCAATGATGGAATGGATATGATTGGGGGAGTCAAAAAGAAAGAGTTACAGAAAAGGTGGAAGAAGTTGCAGATTGCTCAGTTGGAGTTGTTCGTGCAGCGGAGTCAATTGCTGACAGAGCAGGCAGAGTTGATTTTGCACACCATGAAGTCATCCGGTAATTAAGTTGGTTGTTCTAGGCATAAGTTGTGGTTTTCTCTATTGATGTTTTCAGAATAACAAGTCTTTGTACCTTTTTTTTTTTTTTTTTGTTTAGTGGTGGTTGATTGTGGGGTTTTGTGGTAATGGTGACTATATCATTACCTTTGATGGATAGTAATTTAATCTTCCCCTTTTCATAGCCTGATAAATATATTTAATGTTTATGTCATGCTCATTTGTAGTTTATTTATCTAGTGTTGACCTCTTAAATCGAAATGTATGTTCTCTTGAAGTTTTATTGGTTGGATGGTTGTATTGAATATTGTTTATTGTTACTTTAATTGTAGCTATGGTTTCCATGATATTGTTGTTGAAAAATGAGTTTTAAGTATTGGTAGAATATAGAGGCTGGTATATGTGACTTTTAAGTTGATGTATCTGGAGGCTGTTTTCGTGTTAAGTGTACAGAACTCTAGGTAATGCTGGACTCACAGAGTTAGGATGAAAAGTTTGTATCCCAATTGATGTAGCAATGGCTTCCTCGTGTAAGCTAGTTTTCAGATTCTTATCCCATCACTAATGTGACAGTATGTAACACTAATCAATGAGTGATAAGTCAAGTGCTACATCAGTTAGGTTACAAATGTCATGTCTAGGGCTAGTGCTTCTCTAGAACTCTGTCTTTCTACTTCAATCAGTAGTTTCATTGTTCTTATATCAGCATATACTTGTTGCATAGTCATTAATGTCAATGGTAGATATTTTGTTTGGTGTGTCAGCTACGTTAATCATTTACTATGTTGTCATTGACACTCTTTCCTGTTTTGTATTGTACTACATTAGACTTTATTATTTGTTACTTTTTTGTTTCGTTTGGTTCTTGTTTATTATGTTAACTGATAAATAGTGTCTGTAGATAAAGAAATAAAAGTTTTTTTAATGGATTACTATGATGTTCACAGAAGGGAAAAAAGGGTTTGAATTTGCTGCAATTATATTTGGTTTCTCTAATAACTCATTAGCTATGTACTAGTGGGTGTCAATGCAGCTATTAGAGGTTAAGTAGCTTGTAAGTGCTAGAGTAAGAGCAAGCTGACAATATTCTCAGACGATAGTGGAAGAAGTTATAAAATCCAGTTTGAAAACATTTCATATTTGTCCTAAAAGTCAATAGAAGTAACCCACTTTCCCTTTTCTGTTTTTGATGTTTTAGAACCATTTGAGATACATGTGGGTTCATCCAGTTAGAAAGTTGGTGCAACATATTTGTGATAGACATGTAGCAGCAGGTCAACTAATTTTACGTGTTTGAGGTTGGTTGAAGTTTGGAAAGAGCAAATGGGTAAATATGAAAATTAGCTTATGTTGGCCAACTCAGTAAGAGCAACCTCTTCCTAATCTTTTATTTTCAAATTCCAATTATGTTGTCAGTTGCTCTAGGACATGCCTGTCACTGAAGGGATCTTCCATTACCCATCTTTTGTTTTCCTCATATTGCCTTGAACAGACTGCATTAAGAAATACTGAACAATGGATTTGGGGAGGTGCTGGGTGGTTTAAGGGCTATATTGTAGATTACATAATTGGTTATTTATTTTAGCCCTGGAGAGGCTTAGTTACGTGTTCCATAAACTGAGTTTTTTTGCATTAGTCAATGATTGCTGAGTTTTCTTGAGAAGGAGATCTGATGAAGAGTGGCTTTTACATTTATGTGATTGTTACTGCTGTTGTTTTTCAGAAGATCAGAACAGTTTATCTGAACTGAGATTCTGTTGGTTTGAAGTACTATTCTCTATTCGATTGTAAAGATTTTCTGTAAAAGAGTGTTTGTTTTGGGAAACTTCTGTTGAGTGAAGTTCGAGATTGATGTTTTATCAGACATAGCATTTATGTTACTTCAAGTAAAATGCTTCTTTCTTTTATGCCTTTGGAGCATTCTCTCATTAATTACTTCTGTATGTTTTGTATAAATACAGATATTGCTTTGTAGAAGCTCTATTAGTCTGCTTGTCCGGACTTCTGATGATTGCTAAATATGATAAATAATATTGTTGTTATTGTACTCAGTGAATTCTGAACTTAAAATTATTGTATCTGTGTTTATCCTTCCATATACTTAACCGCAGCAATGATTCATGCTTATATATTTTGTAGAAGTGGCGGTTAAATCTTACAACATCACCACATTTTCTATCCTTAGATTTCTCTTAGTTCTTCCTGCTTACTCTGTTCCTTCTCGTAGAATGTTTTCTCTTGGGTGTGATAACATCCCTCCTCAATATTACACACTTCATGTCTTTAGTGATTACTAAATCCTTTTGACTCATGAAAAAGCAGCTTCACCTAAGCCAAAAGCAGCTGTTTCGGCACTGTCAAACCTCCCAAGCCAAACCCTAATACCATATCTATTTTCATTTGAAAACAATACCGTATCTGGTTGAATCCCCTTATTTCTTGTACAAACTTCCTCCACGGCCTCCTAGTCCCCTCGATATGACTTCTCTTTGCTGGAATTTTGTTCTCTTGTTGAGCTCGCTCTCATTGATTCTTTGGTGTCAATTGTTCTAATGCAGCTTGATGAATGGATTCTGCAATCAGTACATACAGAAGCATTTTGTTTGTCATTTTCATTGAATTAGAAGACGACAGTTGAATAAAAAACCATAAGAAAAGGATTCCGGTCACCCAAAAGAAGGTTCCGATGAGAAAATTGAAATTGCGGTCTGTAAAAGCAAGGGATGCATCAGAATTTGATGGAACATTTTTTGTTTTGAGAGTTCTCTGTTTTAATTATGGTTTTCAATTAATTCTTTTTAAATGTGAAAGAGGATATAGGTTTTGATTAAAATTGTGGTGCTTTCTTTGTGTTTTGAAAGTAAACTTAAAGAAGTATTGAGTAATATACTAATTATTAGTGGGATTTATTTTTTATTAATATTTAATATTTACAATTTTCATTCCATAGCACTTGCATCTTCAAACTGTAGCATCTCTAAAGCACAACAGAAGTTGATGATGGAAGAGTAACAGTAACTGTAATGAAATTACACTAAGACTAAAACAAATGTATAGTTCTTGGGTTTTTCTTATTTTCAGTTTTTGAATATATATGTATTTTAAAGTTTTAATCAATTAAAATTATTAAATTATCGCTAAATTTAATGCTATATAATAATTTTTATTATGAGTATTATTACTTTTTTACTTTTTAAATATTTTAATTAATTATGTTTGCTTTTGAGCTTGCTAATATATTGATCCATCAAATTTTTATGTTTAAAATTAGACTTGTATGTATTGATACATTCTTTTTTTAACGAAACACAAATTATATTAAAAATTGAAGAAATCAAATTCAACGGACATATATATTAAAAAGAAAGACAAATGCATCGATGATAATCAAATTATAATAATTAATAAATTTTATTATTTTATTTAAAATACTAAAATATTCGATATATGTATGTGAAAAAATCAAATCATCATCCGTGTACTTCATTTTGAAGGGAGCTCAAAGAAGTTGGATTGTTCTTCAAACAAACTTGTTTTGATGCTTCCATCATCTCCATCTCTTTCACTCCAAAATTGCACATAGTAGCCATAGCTCTTGTATACTTTTTCCCATATATTGATAAAGATCCACAAATTTTCTCATAAATTCTCACCTGTAAATTAAAACATAAACAATTGATCGATTAATATTATTCAAATTCAAATATTCATATTTTATAAAATACGAATTCATTATTATTTATTTGACATGATAATTCAACATGGTACTAAAATTCTTCGACATGCATTTTTAAAATAAAATATGAATTTATTGTTCGACGTCAAACTAAAATTATTCGATGATGAATTAGTATAAAAATGGAATAATTCGCATTTAAAAAAAATATACAGATATTAATTAGAATTGTATGGATGATAAAACTTACAAGGTTCTTCAAGCAATCCCAATCATCTACAAGAGGTTGGCCATTAGGTCGAATGGATTCTATAATTTCTGAAACTTTTGTTTCCCCAAATAAGATTTCTGCAATGTTATGTATGTTATGATCCTCTTGTTGCCTACGAGAAATTTCATTTTCTAATTTTTTTTGAGCTCCAACCTTCTCATTGGATCCTTCAGCTGCTTTATTGAACTGCAAAAATATATATATAATTCAAAGATTATATTATTCTATAATTAAAAATAGTAGTCATCCATTTCTAGTAAAGATTCTTGATCTCATTGACATAACTAAAATACCCTTGAGGATAAAATCATAATTTATTTTAACTCAATTTATGGATTAAAGGCCAATTTAATATAAATAAACAAAACATATCTTTGTTTATATAATGTTTTGGTTGCAAAATCCCATTATTGTTACACTGAATTCTATTTTACGTACATTTGGTTACATTTTGAAAATAATTTTACTTTTTTAAAAAGGGTAAAAATTAATCTTTTTTTTTTTTTTTTTGTTTTTAAAAATAAAATTTGTAAATAAAACAATCAGACTTATTATTTGCTATTTTTCATTTTAAAAATAAAAAAGTCTTAAAAATGTAACCAAATATTCTTTAAGCTTTTACAAAATGTTATGGAGTACTTGAAACGGTTTTCACGAACAATTAAATGAAAAGAAAGTAATTAAACCTTGTTCAAAAGAAAGTAAATTGGAGCATCACGTTGATTAACAGCTTTAATTCTTGGGATTTCAGTTGAAGAAGGCTGTAATATTTCTTCAGTAGTAATCAAGTTGCTGGTGATGTTATCATTATCTGGATTTGTCCCTATATAAGAAAATACTGATTCTTTGCTAAGAATCAAACTTCCATATCTCATTACATGAGAACTAAAATCCATATAATCAACAAGGGTTCTCCTTCGAACCTGTAAAAATTAGAAATTTGATTAGTAAATTAAAAAAAATACAATAAAATTTGAAAAATGAAAAAAAAAGTTTTACCACATGGTATTGCTCCTCAAGGGTTTCCTTCTGCATATCATGTTTTTCACTGCATTATTTCCGTTAAAAAATAATTAGCATGAAGTTTTAATCTCTGTATGAGATTGCTGCGTATCTGTTGTACTTTAAAAGTAAAGTTAAAACAGTGTTTTAAACACTTAAATACTGAACAAAGCGTTGATGTTTGAGAAATAATAGAGAATGAATTTGAGGGAAGAAGATGAAACCTGTCTTCAAGCCAAGAAACACTGAACAAATCACCTAAACAAGTTTCAAATTGTTCTTCAGGGCTAGGATAATATCCAGGGCAATAAAGTGCATAGCTGCTCTCTGATGTGTTTGCAGCTGTAATTGCATAGATGTTCAAGTTTTCAGGAAGAAGGCCATCAAACATGCTTCCGGATTCACAAGCTTCCAGGTAAAAAACCTAAGAATTTCAATCATCAGCATAACAATTGTTATCAGTATCCCAGAAATTTTATTTCCTGAGTAATTTTGGCATTCATCAAATATGCAAAATTATGCTTATTAATTAACTTACCATTGTTTTATAAGCTTTAGCTTCATATTTCTTTTTCAATACTTCTAGCAAATCTTTGGCATAGATGTTATCACCAAAAGGCATTCCTACAACAAATAGTAATAACAAAAATAAATTTAATTATCTCGAAAATTTTCTTTAATAATTTTAATTTTAATTTTGATTATTTTGGTTAAGAAAATTTACTTACCAACCATACCAGGGGCTCCATGGTCAGTGTAATAAATAAAAATATGGTCATTCGGGTTACTGTTCACAACTTTTCCACTACCCCCTGTGAGAGCAGTTTTATTTCCAAGAATTACAGCATAAAAATTGTTGGCAGTAACATTTTCACCAGCGTAATCCTGTAATTAATTAAGAAAATCAAGAAAAAATCAAGAAAATTAAGTAAAAAAAATTGAAGGGTGTAATTTAAAAAAATATTTATAAAAAGAAATAAAACCTTAGGGACTCCATAGTAAACATCAGGGCCATACGGTTTGTTGATAATAATACCAGGTCTAGGGTTTTCATCATTGAATGCAATATCATCATACATGAAAACAATGATATTTTCTTCCTTCAATCCTCCATTTTTCAGGATTTGATAAGCATGACAAACATCTGCCTACTAAATAAACTTGAATAAATATCAATCTTAAAGAATTATTAACCAAAATAATTCAATAAAAATAGCAAAATATGAAAAAAAAAATAAGAAAAAGTTTTAAGAACCTGATGGCGATAATTTTCATAACCATTAGATCCTGCAACTAGAACTGCCCATCTGGTTGCATTTCCTTTCGGTCTTACTTCAGATGAAAATTTAGAAGCATATTCGAAGATTTGTCGACGGCTTTCAACAATGAAAAATAACAGTGAAAGTAAGAGAATTGTACAAAAAGGGCCAGAAGAATTCATTGTTGATCAGCTTTTTGTGTTTAATTATTTCATGTCAACGAAGGGATACACACATACATATATATATTGAATGAAGAATGCAATATAAGAAGTTGAAGAAGGAATGTAAACTAGGTAATTGGCTATAATTAGAGTGATTGCCTTTAAGAGGATTATTATTGTATGTTATATCTGGTTTTGTTTCGCTTTTCTTGTTTTTTAAGCAGAATTATTAGAGTGATTATTTGCTTTGAGTTCATTATTTTAGAAGATAATAGTGAAATGATGATGGTGATGGGGGCAAACCTTTTGTCTTACAGCTAACCAAATAGATTAATTCCAAAGTTTTAAACCTACTTTTGCCAGGAATATGTATGCCTTTTGTGTAGGTATTTAAATTGGAGAGAAAAAAAAAATTAATGGGATTTTTCTTATTAAATGAGATGAGCCTTAAACTCAAACAATTATGATATTATTATGGTGGCCAAAAATTCAGTTTAATTTAATTTTAAATTGAAATTATCACATGAAATAACTTGATCATTGAAAAATGAAATTGAACCGAATTAACATTAAGAAGATGTTTTGATATTGAGTTGTTGTAAGATCGAAATTAAAATATTAGCTATTAATTAAAAAATAATTGAGTGAAAGTTAACAATCCCAAATATAACTTAAATATGATTTGACTTTGTTTTTTTCTTATTTATTTTCACCAAGTTACTAATTTCTTTTAACCTAAACATTAAAATTAAATACTTTCGAAAATTTATTAATTATGATTATTCTAAAGTCGATGAGGAGGGCTTAGGAATGTTTCTTGCGTATTAAATTTGTTTCTCTTCAACTTCTTTTACTTTTCTAATTCAAGTGAATGTAGGAAATTTGGACAAACCCATATTAAAAAGAGATGATGTAGTATTTCATTCTTAGTTAATTACCAAGAAAAGAAACAATTAGAAACTGCCATGCCAATTATTACATAATTAAGTTCATGAACTCATGCTAAACTATAGCCAATCTACATACATTATTTATCTCCCAATTATAATATAATTAAGAAAAAATTTAGAAACGAATGACTAAATAAAATTATTCAATAAAAATATGTCAAACGTGATAAGTTCGTCGTACCTAAAATTTTTTTGTGTAATGAATGATCATTATAAAAAAGGTCTTACATTTGAAGACAAATTGGCTTCAAAATAGCTAGAATTTTTTTTCTTATTTTATTTCATCGTCTCTATATTATTTATTTATTTTGTTTAATAGATAAGGATAAAAAGAGAAAGCGAAGAAATAGATCCAATTCAAGCAAGCCAATTTCATACACTTCACACAAAGCACTCTTTTCACATAAATTACTGCCAAAATGCTTTTCACACACAAGGCATCAAAATTATTTTGAAGCATTACATAAAAAACGTAAGTCTAGATAAGAGAAATCTAAGCTGTGCGGACAACTGTCTTAATTGTGATGCCTTAATTAACAAAAATATAATTAATGATAATAAATAATATAAACTATATAGTAACTAATACTATAATAATATATCAGTTTACAAGCCATAAAATAGAATCCATGACATATGAATTGACACATTTTTATTGAATGGTGAATTATCATAATTTTGACTGTTATTTATTACATTCGTCTATTATCCAATGAATACATACTATCTCTATCTCATTTGAGATGCATATTTTAGATTATTAGTATTACTAAAAAGTTTATATTTCTAACATTAATATAATTTTTTTTAAATTATAAAATATAAATATAATAATATTATATTTGAAATATAAATAATATATTCATCATTAAAATACATTCCAAAATTTTGCATTTAATAAATGATTTCTATTCTCACTAAAATTTAGAAAAAAAAATCTATAAACGCTACTAACTCATAGTCCTACCGGGCAGAGTCACACTAGGAGATGCCCATCATCTAACTATGGAGTAATTGGCTATTGTAATATTAATTTGAGTGTAAACATGATAAAATTAGTATTATTAGATTAATGAGATGATAAAGTTGTCAAGGCCTTAATTTAAGGTAAAAGTGAGATTTAATTTAAGTAATATTATTATTAAAATCCAGCCTATGAGAAATTGATGACACTTATACCTAATGTAACATCTATTAAGTATTACTAAAAATCTCTTTAAGATAAAATATTATAACCAAACTTTTAGTTGTTCCTGTAATTTGCAAATCCCATTCATTTTACTTTCTTCTTTCTTACTAGTGTGAGTGAAAATTGGTACATAATAGTTTAAATAGTAAGTGAATCTCTGAATTTATTAAGAAAATAAAGTTATAATGATAAATAATTATGATATTATTGGTTAATATAATTTTCTCAATAATAAGTAAACAAAGAATATTTAGAAAGTAACTCAATCTCACACTTTATTTTGCTTTCGTATTGTATTTTTACTCTTAATTTTGTAATTTTCTTTGACAATTTTGGATAATTTTCATTCTTTCAATGATGCACAAATAATAATAAATTTTTTGTGTGCATTGCATAGTTTTCATGCAAGTATAAATGAATTTGTAAAATTGTATTGTTATCACATATTTCAAAAAAATATAAGGTATGTGAATTTGATTCGATTGAATTCGCAAGTTGGTGCACCTTTAAATGTTATATATGAATTAAAGATATATTTTTCATAATTATTGTCTTATAATTATCAAATTGTATTTGTGTTACAATTAAAATAAACAATATTTAAAATACAATAAAATAAAAATTCAAGCATATAATTGTAATGATTTATTATGTCTACAAAAGTGTTGAACCTATTGATTCCAGACCAAAGAATTTCAGCTTTTTAAGTTGCATACTATTTTCTATAATGTCTACAAAGAGATTCAGGAAATTACGTACCCTTTCATCAATCACGATCATCCTATCCGACGCCTTTTACGAATTCTTCGAGAATTTCTAACTTTAATTAATTGAAACTGTCTTGAATTCCCTAGTCTTCTTGATCCTCCTTTTACATGAAATGAAACTTCTCTTGTTCTTAACTTCAAGCGATGGTGATGGTGGCGGTGACGACTACCATCACCATAGCACCTTTTTCTTTCTCTGTATCGTTTTCTACTGGAACGTGAATGACGATAATTATCGAAAACATCAAGTTCAGCACTTGAAGTACTGTACCCTAATTCAGCATCTCGAATTCGACGTCTTCTGTTTCTACGTTTGGTGTTCTTTAGCTTGTGCCACAAGAAACATGAGATATCTCGTAAAGCATACCAATATGTTTCACATGCAGCCCAACACATTTTACAAAGGCTTCTTGCTATGCATTGGCAGATTCCCACTTTGAATGATAGGTAGCAGAACAACAAAACTGAAACAGGAAAATAACTATCATTAGCTAATATTCATTTAAATAAAAATATCAGCTTCGTTTGGGATTAGGGTGCTTCTACTATGCTTTGAAAGCATAATAGGTAAAATATTTGGTAAATACTAACATTTGATAGAAACTGCCTACATTCACCTGTATTTTGACATAAAATAATTTCGCCTCACAGAACTTATAGCTTCAAAACCACAATAAAAATCAACTCATACCAACAAAGCCTTATTCACCAACATCAGGCATGAAACATGGAGACTATCTAAAGTAATAACGCAACCAGTTGTTTTCGTTATAACATGGCACGATTGATTGTGAGTACTTTTTTTTTCTGGACCATTGTTAATACTGGAGTAGATAAAGCTAGGGAAGCATCGAAAAAGCCAAAAAGGTCCAACATTACTAGCTCGTGGCAAAGAAAAATGATAACAAAAAGAAACTAATTTATCTCGTTTATCTTGAGATGAAAACAGCAAGAATTGAGATACAGTATCACAATTTCTCTTAAAAAAGGACATTGCTAAAAAAGTACATAGATAATGAAGTAGAGTGAAACTTGAATGAAAAATGGATAGAAAAGAATGAGATTACTTATGTAGCATAGGCCCAGAATCATCAGGAGTTTCACCAGATTTGTGACACATAAATGCTCGATGAAACAAACTATGTCCCATGGTCCGGCACAAACATCCCTGCAGAGTCAAGCAAGGAAAAGTCAAAATATAATTCATACTATAAGACAATCCTCTAATGTAAATTAATTCATTTATAAACAACTCGTAAGACTGTTTTCAAATGAACACAGATTGTTATTTTTGCTATAACCAAATGGAGTATGAGCTCGTAAGGGGTCCTTTTATTATGATACAATTAAGCAACCAACAAAAGATAAAAGTAAGCTTGAATTTGGTAGTCAGATGAGTTAATTCTTGACGAATGAAGAACAAACTCAGCTTCTTGGCGTAAGTGGTCAGTTATTCCCTTGACATTAATCACAATCCCGGATGGGTTTTACCAAAAAACTTTCACAGCAAATTCAAGTAAATACCTAAATCGTTCTTGTACAACAAAAGGCTTAATATATGAGAATTGAAATCCCATAAGAAAGAAAAGGCCCCAGGACCGTCTCCTGTAGGAAACATCTCAAATACTGGCCATTACTATTTACGAAAGAGGTCTTATAGCGACACTCCTCTAAAACTTTCTATGCTTTTGACTCCATAAGTAATTTTCCCAGGAAAAGAATCATGTAAATCTACATTTAAAGTTCTAAAACCCATCAACGAAGAAAAGTATTGTAAAATTTCCCAGTATTTTGTTTTAAGAGTAACTTAAAAAAAACATGACTTGATTCTCTATGATATCATAATTGCTTGCTGTAACCAATTTCCAAATGTGCGTAAACTAAAGGTGCTTTTTAAACAAAGAAATAGTTGTTGTAAGATTGCCTTAGGTGGAAGTGAAATCTACATTCGCGGAAATCTTCGGTATATCATATTGATTATATCCACTGTAGCTAATGAGCTCTAACATTCTTTTTCAGTTATATTTGACTCTCTAAAATATCCATAAAATTGAGGGCAGAAAGTACCACAGAGACTGTATGTTTCGTCTTTGAAATTATACCAGCCTCCACAAAAAGATTATAATAGCTTAATAATTAATGAATTTAGATAAAGTTTCCGAAGATAATATGCCAGCATAAACTGATACAAAGTAGATTTTCGTCTTTTAAACTTTTATTTTGTGCTTGTTTCGGCTGGAGATGAATTGGATTTTGTTCATCCATCTGGCTGAATGCATCCTGAATGTGGTTTACTATCTAGGGAACTGGTTTCCTAGACAATCAAAACCAACAGCTAAGCAATATTTAGGATCAGAAAGCCTATTGATTATAATTTGAACGCATTGGAAGGTGACCAAAATCCAAGAAAATTTGGCTCACTTTTCATAAATTTGTAAAAAATTTCGTTAGAAATATAACATACTTAAATGAAGGATCAAATGCATTGCTAAACTTTCTTTTCACAAATACAAAACTAAAAGCAATTTCATTGTTCAATTCTTTATGCAATTATATGATTTTTCATGAAAATGTAAACTAAATGTAACTTAAAGGATTGACCCTAACAAAGGTTATAGCAAAAACATCCATATTACGTGGAAAACAATGCAAGGATTACTTACTCGCAAGAGCCATTAAAAATAGCCTTAAATGGGGCCGCGAAAGCAGATCCAACAACACCTCCAATCCCATTAGCAACTTTACTAATCAACGTTCCCATTCCTGCACAACTTCACAATCATTTCCCGCTTGAAATCCCACATTCATATACCAAATTACGCTATCTGATGCTATGCGAAAAAGTAAATGAATAGTTATGAAACAATTGAAAAAAAAGGGCATGTGGGATATTACAAACAAACTAATTATATTGATAGAAACTTAGTAATCAAATATAATACGCATTACTAACCTGAAATTTTATCAGAGAACGTAATACGAGAGAGAAAGTTCGCTGTCTGCGTGCATTGATGATGTATGATAACGGTCTTTAACGGGCAATGAATTTTCAATTAAGAGAAAGAGGAAGAGAGAGTGCGGTGAAGTTGGGCCTCCGACTTTGGGTTTCACTGATTACTAAATGCATTTATCTTGTTTACTGAATAGATCCCACCGTTAAATGATGCTGGTGCCTTCACGATACGTTTGCAAAGCAAGAATTCAAATGCAAAACAAACCAGAGTAAGCTCTTTGTAAATCAGTTATTGGCAGTATTATAATACGGATAAAAAAGTTATGTTAAAATGTAGATTAAGATCAATTATGACAAATTAATTTATATATTTTTGAGTAATGCTAGAGATTTTAACTTGTATTTTAGAAGTGATATGAAGGTTGTACGGCTGTTAACGTATTAATTTCAATTGCCATAAAATATTAATCAATATTTAAGTTAATGTGATAATAATACGTCAACTTTCAAATTAATCGAAATATAAATACTGCAAAATAAGGTAAGACCTTTAATATTACTCATTTATTTTGTTTGTATTTAAATATAAAGATCGAATTTAGTGATTTTTTCTGTCTAAAGTGCGAATATAATTAAATGTTAGTCATTTAAATATTTTAAAAGATGTTTATTTTTTAGCTTAATTATATTATAATAAAATTAAAATTAAATTTTTTGACATAACTGTAAATACAAATATCTAAATAGATTTATCCAAAAAAAATGAATGAATATTGCACTTTAATGAACTCTCTTATCATCTAACGTAGTGTTTTCATTAACTGTATTAGACTTAATTTCAATATTGAAAATATATAGATTAAAGGGCTAATAATTGATGTAAAATATTATTTAATTTTAAAGGATTGCTGATTCTTCCCCTATATGCAAGCCAGGAGAAACTAAGTTAGGGTTGGGCTAAATGAGGCCCAGAATAATTATGGGCTCAAACTTTTAAAATAAAGCTTGTAATAAAATTTTAATTTTTTTATTATAAAAATTATTTCTTAAATAAATACTAATATAAAATCTAAAATATATAGTTGACTAACTTCTTTCGAAAGTCCAAATAAAGTGTTGCCTACTAAATTGTTCTTGATAGATGTTTATGCTTGTGTAATATTACTTGCTTGGTTAAACGAAATGAATTTTTTTAAATTTTTTTAAAAAATAGGTTAAGGACTAATTTTATAATAATAAAAAGAATATTTCTAGATATCCTAAATTTTATATCAATTTTTGGATCATAAGTAATATCGTAACTCACTACAATTATCAAATACTGGTAAATTTTTATATTGTAGAACCTTTTATCTTTTATGAATAGTTAATAATTACATTGATAAAATAATATCAACTCAATCATCATATTATTTAAGATTTAAAAAGTGAGATATAAGTTAGTATTTCTAGCATTATTCTAATAAAAAACTAATATCATTATTTATAAAATATAAATAAAACCTTAAGAGCCTATATATTATTGTCTTATGATTTTAAGTACCCAGTCGCCCACCCTTTACAGTAATTATATTTTCTTTGTTAGTACTTGGTACTATATTGACATGAAATATTCTGTCCATTCTGAATTTATTTAAGCTTTAAAATTTTTTTATAATCCGTAGATATTCTCAATGATACACGGTCGTACTTAAACTTTTGTTCTATTCAATATTTCTATTAACTGCTTTTTGGTTTTTATATACTTAAGAAATTGCAGGTACTAAATTTTGTATCAAAATTTTAAGGTTTAAGTAAATATACATAAATGACTTAAGATTCCTCTAACTTATATAACTCTTTATGTAACAAATTTTATCAAATGAATCAAAATATCTATTTTAATTTTTAATATTTTTGAGAATTTTAATACAAGACAACGAGGTCAAGTCTACTTGATATTGTATTAAAAATGTATATAAATGGTTTCATGTTTATCTTTTAAGATTTTAATATTTTTGTATTAACAAACTAATCATAATAATAATTAAAAGATAAAACACTTATCACATGAATATGTAAATATATATACATTCATATCTCTGAGTATATATATTCATATTGGATATGGGCATACTTAAATGGTTCTAGTTCTTTTGTTAAAAATAAATCTTACTAAGAACACTATACATAACAGGAAAGTAAAGTAAATATTATATTGAAGCACGATATGGCGTTCTATGATTACAAGATCACCGTGTAAAAATTAAAAATAAAATAAAATACCCAAATTTTCATTATGGACACCAACCCAAATTAGTAATATTTAAAATCTTAAATCTATGTTGGTGAAAACTGTATCACTACTTGAAATGAAAATTAGGGTACTATTTAAAATTATGTTTTTTTTTCATTATCTTAATTTAAAGATTACTTATAGTACTTGATAAGTACCCTCTTATGTTCCAATTTTATACAAATAAACTCTAATAATTCTCCGATAATTTTCAATATTTTATATTTGTGTTATAAAATTTATATCATATAGAAACAAATATTTCGTCCTTAGATGAGAAACAATAGGTAAATTCATATGTTTATATCATTTTGTTAGTTAATGTTGATTTCAACAACACAAATGACCAAGTCCTGACTAAAAAATAACAACTAGTCAACAACAAACGGGGTTTGTCTTTATTTTTGTCATGAAGCTTTTGTTTTCGAGTTTGTTAATAATAATGGTTTAATTGGTGTTTTTATATTAAATAATGTTAGGAATACAAACTTATTTATAAATTTACATGGTATTATAATATTAGTTCTCATTTGGTCTACATTATTTAATATTATTACTTAGATTTATTGTGTATTTTCATTAATCAATAAAATTAAGCCACATTAATTTGTATATATAAATTCGTGCAAAAAATTTGCATCCCTAACACTATTCTTTATTTGAAAATGATACGCTTAACAATTTCTACTAAGTCATTATGCATAAGTAATTTAACATTATCTCTCATACGTGCAAGTCCATTGTTATGTAGTGGACTTTGTTAAGTGCATTTAAATAATTATTTTAATTTTTGATATTTAAAAAATTTAAACACAAGACAATAAAGTCAAAATTGTTTAATATTATATTAAATTATCGCTTTAAACATTATCAATGATGTAAGGTCGTATTTGTGGTATTGTTCTATTCTATATTTTTATTCATGTTTTTTCTCATCATCTTGTTTTTTTCCCTTATTCATTAATTTTACCAATTTAAAATAAAAAATTATTGCATAAATAATAAGTTTTTTTCTTTAGTATTATAGTTTGGTGATTTTTAAGCCACAATTAATATTCAAGATATAAAATTTTATACAATATACAAATTAATATGGTATGATAATACTGATTAATAAAAATATAAAATTAATATATTTAATAAAAAATAAATTATGTGAATTATGTAGCAAACTTAAACAATTATGCTATATTAATTTTTACATAATAGTTTATAGAAAAGCTTGGGCTTTTAATATTATTTTTTAAACTATGGCTTATTATGTAAAATACTCTGCAACTTGCGTTGAAAACGAATTATTTCTTCCTAGAAGATGAAACAAAAGTTAAATTCATCCAATTGATTTAATTTTATTAGTTAATTTTGAATTCAAAATTATGAATGACCAAGTCTTAAAGCTTTTATCTTTATTTTTTTTTTGATTCAGTTAATAAAAATGTTTAATTGGTCTTTCTATACTTGAAAAATTGCACTGGCGTTTTATGTCAAAATTTATACATGCTCAAATTTATTTAAGTGGCTCAACATATTTTATGTACAAGTTCTAAAATTTTTTTCAAAATTTTTACTAGTTCAAGCAATTATATGTAGGGGCTTAACATTCTATTTCACATACGAGTTCACTTTTATTTAAGAGATTTTGTCAGGAAATTTTAAATAACTATTTTAATTTTTATTAGTACTTGTGACAATTTGAATACAAAACAATGAGATTAAGCTTGCTTGTTATTTTATTAAATTATTGGTTGACCTAAAAGCTCTCTCTTCTAGACAAATGAATGTAAGCGGCTTAAAATTTTTCTTTTGATATTTTTAAATTAAGGAATTAATCATAATAATAATTATAAGAAATGAAAGAAATGTTGTATCGTATACATAATTTAATTAGCTATAGGAAAGAAAAATTAAATACTTTTCACATGAATATTCGTTCAATAGAATCACATATTCTCATTCATATTGGATATGAGGATATTTAAATAATTGTTGTTCTTTTGTTAAACGAAAATACTATTCATACTACACAAAATAGAAAATAAAAGAAAAATATTTATTTTGAAACACAACATGGCATTCTATGATCAGAAGATCGCCATACAAAAACTAAAAATAAAATAAACGCATCTAAATTTTTAATGTGAAAACCAACCCAGATTAATAACATTTAAAGTTTTAAACTCTAGTTTGGTGAAAATGATATCACCAAGTTATGATACAATTTGAGAAGCCCACTGGTATATAATCGTCGGTGCAATAAATCAAGTAGGATGAAAGTTGGGATGCAACTTGAGAAGCCTAAAATATTATTGTCTGTGCAATAAATTGGGGATTAGCCTCTTGACAGAATCGTTTTCTTTCTTGCATGAAGATGAGTCAAAACCCTTTTCACGAATCAACTTCAAGAATCCATGAGGCTCTAGGTTTCCATATGTCTTCTCATCTTCTTCAAGAAACTTCAACACTTTCTTAAAGAACTCAACTTCACAAGGCAACGCAATACCTCCGCTGAAATTGAACCCATATTCTTCTTCAGCTATTTTCAGAAGATATATAAAGATTGGAAGGTTCAATAACCTCGTTGGGATCAGAAACCGCATTCGATCTTCTCCAACGTAAACAGCAAGAAAACCAGAAGGAATGCAATGAGCTAAGCCATCGGAATCGGAGTCTGAGTCAGAGAGAATATGTTTCTGCTTGAGGCTCATAACTTTCCAACGTTTCATAACTATGACACGAATGATGTGCCAGACTGTTTTATCCTTCTTGGACGGTTTTTCCATAAGAAACTGAACTAATGGTGGGTGTCGTTTAGTTCAACTCGTAAAATCTCTTGAGGTGGTATAAGAATTTTAGAGTTAAAACCTATTCAGAAACGATTGCGAGGGATTTGATCTATTTTCTTGCAATAATTATGAAAGAAGGTAAAAAGGAACTGATTAAGGGAGAGTTTTCTGAGTAGAGCTAAACAAAAGGGGAAGTGATACAACGATTTATACTTTACATAGGTTTTGAATGAAGTGGAAGAATCTACAGGCGGCATATACCGGACAAGGAAAGTGTAGTACATATGAGAAGACAGCCATTACGCCATAGTTTCCTTTTCATTTTATCTTTGGCCTTAAATTAAAAATAGAGTCCCATATTCGCGCGCATATGATTTTCGAGTGTTAATAACACACGGGTCCTTATTCTTGACATTTTCACAAATAAGCATATAGTTTGTTTGTTTGTATTAAATATGCCCCCAAAGTTCCCGCTAATATGAGTAAATTATCTTTACACTAGTGAATTATGACTAGTGTAATAAAAGAACATATAGCCTGTATTAAAGACTATTTCGGTTCTTTCAATAAAGCTACGAGGTAATCAGACTCCATCGTGCAAAAGAACCAGAAACATTTTTAGGAGCTCTCTCTCCTCTAAAATATTTTATAATTTTTTTAATTTTTCAATCATTATTTGTTTTATTCTCTCTTTCAAGGTGGGTCTTAGTTTAGATGTAGATTTTATAGCTCAAAAGTAGATTTGAAAAAAATTTAGACTGTAAAAGATAAAAAGTTCAAAAATTTTGTCATTGTATCAATTAAAAGGGGAAACTCTAAAAGTAGAGGATAATGTGGAAGAACCAAAGAGACAATTTTGGCAGAGCTTAGCATAATTTGTAAACTTTACATTATAAACCCTTGATCTGGGTATCCTTTTGTGCACTATTTCTTTCTCTGGTTATGAGCTTCAAGTGAATGATTTGGTTAATTGTGTGCAATATAATAAGTTGAGTCTAAATGAATCCAGATATTTGTATTCGTTATTGTAATATTAATTATTTGGTTAAACGAAATGTTGTTTATTTTTCAAAAAAAAAAAAAATTGATAATAATAGAAAATTAGTATCTTTATTTACAGAAACATAAAACATTAGAAACCCAGATATTATGGTGTCTCGTGATTTTATTAAGTACATTTACCCTTGTTCCACCCTGAATAATTTAGGATTTTATTAAATTCCTTTTCTGTTTTTTTATTCGCATATTTTTTGTCTTCATTTTAATTTTATATTTAAAACTTGACAACTAGTATAAAGATTAATCCAACTATTTATAATACTTGACGAGTACTCTGTCATGTTTTAAAAAAATAACAAATTCTAGCCGCTTTGTAGAATCAGTGAAGGAAAATTTCATTAATTTTTTTTAATATTTTTTAATAATATATAATTTCTAATTTTCAAAATCTTGAATGACCAAGTCTTGACTAAATAATAACCACTATTTAATAACAAATTGATATGTCTTTATCTTTGTTATGAAGCTTTTGTTTCGAGTTCGTTCATAATAAATAATGTTTAACTGATGTTTTTATATTTTTAGAAATTGCAACTGTGTTTTATGTCAAAAGTTCTACCAGCTCAAGTAATTATAAGTAAATGGCTTAACATATCTTTTGATGTGCAAGTCCTGAATTTTATGCCAAAATTTCAATTGGTTCAAGCAACTGTGTAAGTAGCATATCATCCCCTTTTACCTGTAAGTCCATTGTTATATAGAGAGTTTTGTCAAATAAATTTAAAAACTAGTTATTCAAATATACAGTGAGTTTTGTGACGGGCCCACATAAGTTATTGCTCAGTTTATCTTCATCTTCATCAAATTTAGAGCATTCTCACGCTATTTCTAAAGTTTCAAGTCGTAATTCAATGCTCTCCTGTTGTTTTGTAGTACCTAAATTTGTGTCCAGAGTTTTCTTACCGTCCAAACTTCGTATTCTGGAACTTTTGCAGTTAATTCAATTAACCTTGTCGATTTTTTTAATGCTTGTCAACTTGGCAAAATTCACAAACTTTATTTTCCAACTACTGATATTAGAACCTCTTGCCTTTTATGTTTGATATATGCTGATCTCTGGGGCCCTTCATCTGTTATTTCTACTGAATGATATAAATATTATGTTTTCTTTGTGGATGACTTTAGTAGATATTCTTGGATTTTTCCATTAAAGGTGAAATCTAAAGCCTTTGGTACTTTTAATCCATTTAATCTTCAAGCTTAGAAGCAATTTAAGAGATCCATTAAAATGTTTCATTTAGATCGATGCAGGGGGCGAATTTGTGTCTTTTGTACCCTTTACAATTAAACAAGCTATTTTGTATAGATATTCTTGTCCTTATACTTCTCATTAGAATGGGTTAGTTGAATGAAAACATAGACATATAGTAGAAACAAGTTTAACACTTCTTGTTCAAGCATATATACCGATTTAGATTTTGATGGGATGCTTTCAATACCTCAGTTTTTGTCATCAATAAATTGCCAACATCTTTGTTTCAATTTATGTCTCCCTTTGAGAACTTTCTATCTATAAATCAGATTATAAAATTTTAAAGTTGTTTGGCTGTTCATTTTTTCATACGTAATACCTTTTCAATCTCATAAACTTAACTATCATAGTTCATTTCACAAGGGTTACAAAATGCTTACATCGTTCTGGTAAAGTGTATATTGTTAGATATATTGTCTTCAATGAATCATTCTCAGTAGTGAATTAATGAAATCTACGTCAGGTAATGCTTTAAATTAGTGATCTAATCCTCTTAATTAAATTCGGCATCAATTAACTCGTGAAAAGCTTTGGCATCCCTCTTACAAATTTCATTAATAATTTGTTCTGCTACCTTTGGGTAAGGTTGGTATGTCCCCCCATTTTTAAACATTTTTTCTTTATTTGATTCCATCTTATTGAAGTTTATCTATAAAAAAAAAAAAAAAGAAGTAAAAGTTTTTATTTAGGGATAAGGAAAAATTGATTTAGGAATGTTATATACACAGATTTTAGTTTTACCTCATTTCCATATGTCCTAGTTAGATATCAGATTTTAAGGTGTTATAAATTAAAATCGTTTTCTTCATAATATTAATAAATCTCCTTCGTCTATCAAGGTTATCTTAATTAAAAAAGAAATTAAATTCGTTGTTTCTTTTGTTTATAACGTTATTTATTAACTAATTTCAATGAAAAATTCTTTTAATCTTCTTTAATATATTAATAGTTAATAAATATCTGTCCCCTTTGATTGTTTACCGTAATATTTATTTATCTTTTTTGAGCTCTTTTGAAAGATTATCTGGGATAGGGACGATCGTGCATAAATGGGTATTAGTAAAGAAGTGTGAATATGCATGTGTAATAATAACAATTGATGATCTTCAATTATAATGCAAAACCATTTACTACATTTTTTTATTTGTGGGTGCATCTACAATTATTGCGCAAACAAACAAATATAGAAATCATAATTGCCGAGATGAATATTGAACCATAGTAATCAGTCACCTAGCAATTGCCCATAAATTGGTGCAAGCTAAAAGTGACAACAGCTATATTATCAAATTGATAAAAGTGGTGTTAGAGATAAAAGTTTTTTATACATTCTTATGTATAGATTTATATAATATAATATAATATAATAAATTAATAAAATTATCAAATAATTACAACTATTAATATTAAAAGAGGTAAATTATGGAACGATTAATATTGTTATATTACATCAATTATACATAAAAGTTTAACAAAAAAATTTGTATCTCTCACATTATCTCATTGACAAAGTCATCTCGTGCAATGAGTAGAAATTGAATCTGATTCACTAGTAGTGGAGACGAGTATTAGGCACCATCAGAATATTCTCGCTTTCTAAAGTTTTATTGTACACTAAAAGCACTATCTGAGGCCATTGGATAATTAATATTTCCCCTAAAAATTTCTCAAAATTAATGCAAACTGAAACCGCATGACATAGAAAGGGGTTGACTATTGTTTATGTGAGAGGGAAATTAATAATGTCAAAAGGGTTACGATAAATAGAAAAGTATCTTTTGCTTGTATACTGGAAATGGAAAATTTATAAAGGAAAACTCATCGATTTAGGAGAATACTATAGCATATTAAGCAGCCAAATGGACTCAATTTTGATTTATGGTATGGACATATGGATATGCTCAAGATGATGCTATTCAATTTTCAAGTGTTAATTATATTTCTGCCTGTAAGCTAATTCGGTGGGAGTAAATGCTTAATCATTCATCCAAAAATGATATCCATATGTCTCATCACAATGAAACGCATTTCACAAATGAGTTTGAAGTTTGAAGGAACTTCATAGATATCAGTTATTCGTGACCACGGTTTGACATCACAATGCAATAGAACAGTTCTTCCATTGTGCCTCGTTGACTTTTGTTTCAACAAAATCCATAGTTGATGTGGAAATTTCCTATTTGTAGTTCTAATAAGTACAAAAAGTTAGTTTTGTCTCAAATCAATCATTTTAATAATTTTAAAAATAATTGTTACTAAATAATATTGTCATCTCACTTAATAAAAAAAGTATTAGATTACAAATTACTATACAAACTTATTCATACAAACTGATGTGATAAGTTATATTACTGTCATGTGTCCTATAAATTTAATATATTATATGTCAATAATTAAAGTAATTATATTACATCAACTATCATACCAATTTGTAAATAAAAATTTATATTTTTAGTATTACTTCAATTAATATTTTCTCGTTTGGTGGGCACTTCCTCACTAAAATTTATATGATGACTATCAATAACATAAAACCTAGCACGACTCTATATAAAGAGTTCAAACTTCTCCTTCTTCCCCACAAATTTACACTACTCTTTGCTCTCGATCTCTGTCTCGGTAAGTAGATATTCTACATCCATCTCCAAGCTTGGTAGTCTCAGTAACTTTTATTAAATACTTGAATTTTGTTTGTTTAACAGCAAAAGTTGATCAAATGAGTTCAAGAATATTTCAGGGGCTTGCTCTAGCCCTCATGATACTGCTCAGCTCTTGCTTGGCTTCCAACGGATGGACGGTGAGCTCTGAAACCCAGGAGCATGAGGAGCAGAAGAATGTCAGGAAACTGGCTGAGGACGGCGAAAATGCAAAGGAGGAGTACACTCCAAGTGATGTGAATGACCACCACTATATACCAAGGAAGGATTTCAGAGGTGGAGGTCGCTAAAACTTGGTCGTATATTTTGAATAAAAATAGTATTAAGGATACAAATTCTATATACAACCAATATAATAGTACTGTACGATTATCGTGTCATATATCCTATATTGTCATCGAAAAAAGTAGAAATTTACGAGACCCCAAAAAACAAAAAAGAATTATGTGAGATACATAAGAATTATACAACACTAATCATATCAGTTTTACAAATAATAAGTATATGAATTTGTATCCCTTGCATTAATTTTGTGCAGTATGGAATGGTTGCGAGGATTCAATTGCCTGTAATGGTATGTACCAACACAATATTACTTTGTATGCGTTTGATAGTTTGAGTATGTATTTCTGGTTCTGGAAATTGTAGCTATTAGTTTGAATGTATGATTTTGATGTATCTTGTATAAAAGCTGAAGAATTGTTAATGTAATATATATTAAATCTTAGTATTAATTTGTGTATAATGTTTTATATTCCAATTAGACGAATGCATGGCTGCATGCGATCAGAAATCATTTATTATGTTAAATAAACCTTATGAATTTTACGATAAATTAATCTTACATAAATATAAACCCATGAAAATAATAATTAAGTCGAGAAATCTTGAACGAAAGTGGATATATTATGAACAAAAACTAGAGGTATAAAACTCTTTTCCTCTAAAAAATATTTATTATAAATTAATCTAGCATATAGATAGGTGAACATGAAATTATAATTAAGTTGAAAAACACAAGAAAATAAAATTACAATTTCTTAACCTTTCAATTATGATTAAAATTGTTTCTAAATTTAGTATAACCGTTAACGATAGCTTAAACTCATTCCTCCTTTTTTTTTTCAACAAATGTTTCAAATATTCCTGATTTAATGAATTTGTGAAAAAATAAATGAGATAACAAAAAATTAACCTAAAAGTTTAGTGAAACATCAAAATCAGTCCTTGAATGGATAGTTTCTATAGAGACTTACATGAAATTCAAAAGCAAGTAAAATATATTTTAATTTGTTGTTTTGTCAAAAAATGTATGTTCTTATCCTAAAAAAAATCAAATAATGGGATAGAATCTCTAATTAATATTAATCATATAAGCAATTGCTTTCCAAAAATAGTTTCAAAAACCAGCTAATGTGTAGGAAATGTCATAAAAAATGTGGGGCAACTTGCCATGTTTTCAAAATTTGTGGCCCAAAATGCTCTCTCTTTATTTCCACAGTTAAATGTATTACACCAAACCATGGATTTGTCTTCCCTTAGAGAATAGCTTTTGTGTATACATATGCAAGAAGTTTTTCTCTACTATTATTATTATTGTACCCTTTCGATTGCATGGTTCAAATGCAAGAACCCTGTCCAGTTTGGATCAAATTTTCCAATATATAATACTCAAAATGCACCCTGGGAAGAAGATGCAACATGCATGTTTCGGCAAGAAGCCGAAGAAAATCCTCCGGGTAATGCTGTGGCGGCTTCAAAATGATAATCATAGTAGAAAAGAGAAGTATTTAGATTATGCTGAGAACTCGAAGAGATCGTTGTTCATGGGAGAGTTATCCGATGGTAGACGAGATCCCAAGTATCTAGAACCGGTTCCTAAAGGGTTCTTGGCAGTGTACGTAGGACCGGAGCAACGTAGGTTTGTGATTCCGACGATCTATTTATCGATGCCCCATTTTAGGGTTTTGATGGATAGTGTTGCAGATGAATATGGTTATGACCAAGAGGGTGGGCTTGAATTTCCTTGTGAAGAAGAAGAGTTTGAGGAAATATTGGTTAGGTGTGTGGAAATGCATGAAATGAACAAGGATAGGAAGAAGAAGATTTAAAAGTGGAAGGTATTATTATTATTATTATTATAATGTGTCAATGATTCTTCTGTTAAAATAACAAAGGGCTCATTTGTTATTGTGGAGAAGATGGGTGACTTTTAGATGTTAAAATACATTATAAAAATATATACACTTTATTAAAAATTAGCGTTATTAAATAATTTTTAATTTTATTTTTTAAAACATACCAAACCCAAAGGAAACTCGAGATTTGTAGGTTGGAGGAAAATTTTGTACATATGATAACTTGGATATTATATATATATGTTGAAATATTTGATTTGATCATAATTTTATTTTACGCTATAAAAATATTAAACAAGGTATTTATTCAATCGGTCATTTAAAATGGATTAATTAAACAATTCACTAAAACTTAAGAGTCTGTTTTATTTTTTTGTCTTATTTCTTAATTATTTGAATTTATCTATTTTAAATAATTAAAATCATTTGTTTTCTAATTTAATGTATTTTTTAATTTACTTTTTGCTGAAAAAATAATTTTTTTTTCTAAACATTTGCACGATGACTTAAAACTGAGAAAAACTAAATTAATTTATGAGTTGAAAGCCTAAGCCTAAGCAAAGTGGGCATCACCAATCGTGGAATTTTAAGAACTCGGGTCAAGCTTTAACTCTAATTTTGCACTCTTTTGGTCCAAAGACTGAAATGCTTCGGACAGAGAAGAATGCATTATATGTTCACTTGTCAACGCTCTTTTCCCCAATTTCCTGAATTCCTTTCTGATATTCGGAGCATATCAACTAATCTTTGTGTGCATATACAGATGGCTATACCAGAAATAATATAAGCAACAAATGAAAAACAATTAGAAGCAAATTTTCCTCCTAATCAAACAACAAAAATATTCGAATATAACCTTCAGATATAAATGATAATATTGATTGTGTTCATATGTGTTTGATTCATATCCATAAAAACAAGAGATCTCAAGTCGATTTCTCAACGTCCTACAGAAAGAGAGAATAAACGAAATTGATTATGCATGAGAGGAAAGGAAGGAAAAAGCTAAGAAAAGGATAATGGTACCTTAAAGCGCTAATGCAGGCGGTGGCGTGAAAGTGCGGTTGCCAGTTTTAGCGCGTTGGACGGCACTGGCTACGGTTGGCTGTATTTGCAGGGCCAGTCGTCCTGCATGCGGTTGCAGGTACTTCAACTTCGAAGGTTTAGGACTTGGGAGACAAGTGTACTGCGCACAAACATTGTTAATTGAATTTAAGACTAGATTATTTGAAAATTTGAAGAACCAAACGACGGGTTTCGACTAAAAATATCTCAGTTAAATATAAACACATCGTTCGCTAATAATCTGGATTAAGATGAGCCATCATTCACTAAGACAGCGTTTAAAATTGTGACATTTATACTACTATTTGGAACTAAAAAATGTATTTAATAACAATAATTTTTCACAAAATTTATATAATTTTATATTAATATTTAATATTTATAATTTTATTCTACAATAACTGTACTTAGAAAAATTATTGTACCAAGTTCTCATATTACAAATTTCAGGTAATATGTTGAATTATCAGGGAGGAGCAAAAAAGAGTAGAGTTCCGTACTTCTGAATAGCCCTTCAATCAAGCAAACTTATAAAACAGATAAGTATTTCCTTTCCAAATACAATCAGAAAGTAGAATTTCATTTCCATTTGCGTTGTTACCTTGCATTAACTGACATATACTACAGGCCAGAACAATATGAACGATAAAGAATGAAGTTGAATAGTATCATATGCCAGGTGTTCACTTCTACAAAAAAAAAAAAAAAAAAAAAAAATACTAAAAAAAAAACCAATTAAAAGCAAAATACAAACCAATGCACATTATTACATAAATGATTAATTACAGTCCTATGTTTAAAACTTTAGCTTGATCCTGCCAGTTTGTCTACTGAAGCAGAGATGATTTCAAGACTCAGATCTCCGACTTCCTTTGTTGGACCAATGTTGCAACGAGCCGTGTTATGGAGTTCAATAGCATCTTTTATTTTTTGAAACTGCAGATGGATTTGAAAAGAAAAAGTTGTAAGGAAAACAAAAATAGAAGCCAGATGTGCAATAAATATATTCTCTATAGTCAATATGAGTAGCTGCATAATCTTCAAGCTGAGCAAAGCCTAGCGATATTGGGAAGTGTCATTTAAATCAAAGCTCTCTTAAATGTTATTGACCAACGTTTTTAATCATTTCAGACTGTGGTTCCTGTGTTGTGCTTTAAAAACAAAGTAAAAATATGAGTAGTAATACCATCTTTTAGTGGGATTTTTACACTTATTTGACATTTAAAACTTTCATCCCACAACACGGGTGGCTTAAAAGTCATCACACCACAATATCAAATGGACCCTGTCTCTCCCCAAACCCCTCAAAAGTTAACCAATCAACCTTAATGCACTAGATTAAGATTTTAATTTGATAACAAGGCCCTGAAATATATTTCACATCTCCGGTCTCATCTCAATGAGCACGGTATTTCCTGAACCTGAATTTTGTGCCTTAAGTCTCTTCTTCCAGCTTGTGCTGCAATTAATTGTCTCACGGGCAGATAAGATTTTATTCGTTTATACCTATCGCAATTTTGCTATGTTCTCCATGCCAGCAACCTATTAGATATTGGTTAATCTTGGGGTCCAACATACAAGTTGACCAAACAAGCCTGAGGGTAAATTAGGAAAGATAATTAAACACTTACCTTAGCAAGGGAACATGAAAATGATTCGAGTTGTCCATGGGCTCCACGATAAAAGTGAAAATAAGGAAGCACATTAACATTCAAACTTTTGCACATCAGCCTGTTCTCATCAAAATTGACCTTCAGGAATAATATTTCAGGGTGATCCTCAGCTGTTCTACAGAGCTGCCAAACCCATTACATGAAAAAAAAGATCAAGAGAAAGTCATCACGATTATCAAAGAACAGATTAAGAAAAATTGTGTCTCAGAGACAAGAACTAATTTCCTATAAGAATCTTGACAAGTAGTATACCCTAGAAATATTAAACGGAAAAATTATATATTCTCTCTAAATCACTCCATCGCATCCCAAATAGCATCTTGATATGACTAGGAACTATCAGTATAAATGAGGTTAGTCACCAAGTAACAAACCATGCATCCGTTATTAATGAAGCAATAACTTTAGTGTTCAAAGAGTATAATTTCCATCAATATTGCAAAGTCTACTGATCGAAACATCAATATTAGTATTATGTTGTCCAGACTACGACGAAGTTGTCAAGTAAAAACAGAGGTGTTACCTTCGGAAACAATGCCCTGCAAGATGCGCACCAGGTTCCATAAAATTCAACAATGACTAATCTATCACGAGTTTCACTTAAGGCATTCAAAAATTCTTGCGTTGAATGAATGTCAATCATATTTGGTGCATTCTTTTCCCACCATTTTGGTTGGTCAGTTTCAGCAATAGCTGCATGTACCTTAAATTCAAGCAACCAAACATTCAGATAAATGTCATAAAAGAAGAAATAAGAAAAAAAGAAAAGGAAACTTTTGATGTGTACCACAATACAAGGTCCTCACAAAACAAATTTTCTTCACAAAGTATAAAGGAATGAATGCAGCCGACAGCGGACTTGTTGGAATGGTAAATTGACAATTGAGGACACTGGACCTTTATCCACTCATAAAAATGAAACGAATGAGTGGCTTGCATACTCAAATAATATCAGCAGATGAATCGTTGGAATGGTAAATTGACAATTGAGGATAAATGGACCTTTATCCACTCAAAAAAACTAAACTAATGAGTGGCTCGCATACTCAAATAATATCACCAGATGAATCGTTTCCCATCAGAGTGATATGCCACTTATAGAAACTCCTGACAGCAGGTGCCACTAATCAATGACATTGTAAACACTAATTGGTGGGCACATTTTGGAAAAAGTAATATCCATTAAAGCCTAGTTCTGAAAACTTGGTGTTTTATGTTTAACTGAAATTAGTTTAATGCTTCAGTAACTCTAATCATTGCAACATTAAACCTCTGCATAAAAGAAAACTCTTGGCTGATAAAATTCAAATATCCCTGAATAGGAGAAGCAACAAGCTAAAGTCATAATTTCCCCATCATTTAGGCTGCAAACACAACAAGTTAAAAAAATATTAAAAAATATGCAGTAATGACTCCCAGGCACATGCAAACACATTTCAGAGACGGATAGGTCAAAAAGTTTTGATTTATGCATTTCAACCAACTAGAGAGATCAAACTAAAAGTAAGGCAAATATAAATTAGACATACAGAGGTGTAAGATGCGGCAAAAAGAATCTAATTATGGAGATGTGTATTAAAGTTAAAACTCTTTCCGTGTAACTGGTGTCCACAATAGATTATACTAGCAAATTAGATTGTTTTAAGCATGAGCTAAGGACTTATGAAGAGAAGAAAGAGAAAAAGGGCCACAAAATATATGCCTTAATCAATATGGTTGTTTTACATAATGTCTATAACTTTCAGGATAAATACCACTTATTAAACACATATTGAAGCTAAGTAAGTATGAGAGTGATTTTAAAAGCAGAATTCCAATATCAGTCTCGAATCAGGAAGTAGAATAATAATAATAGTAAAAAACACACTTCTAATCTAAATACCAAAACCGCCAATTATAAGTTAGTGTCAAAGCTCATTCAAATATCATAACATTGAAGTATAAGACTATAGAACTCCTGATATCAGTCGTAAGAACAAAAGATATGGAGCCATGCATATAAAGCGAGGAAAATTTTGAAAGAATCGCCCAAGTTTAAGCTCAAAATTCAAGCCAAAATACTAACCTTGGTTATACAAGCTGATAATCAATCAAGTTTGCGCAAGAGTTATCGTAATTTCACTCAAGATACAGAAAACCACAACGCTTTAGCACAAATTTGAACTCAAACACTCAACAAAACTCCTAATTCCATATAATATTGCATAACAACAAATACTTGCAACAAATGATTCCTCAAAATCTCCACAATACTTTTGTTTCGCATCTCTAGAACATAAAAAACACAAACCAAGCATTGAATTAAACGCCGAATATTGAAGAAAAGACAAGTAGTTTACCTTGAATGACTGTAAATGCTTCCTGGATGTCAACGAAATCCGAGAAAGAGCCGAAGAAGAAGAAGCGTAAGCAGCAAGAGGGCAGATTCTCTTATCTAAAGTTTGATTGGATGGCAGAGCCAATTGGGTACAACTCAACGTGGAGGCAAATGAGCCAAGAACCAAAGAAGACTGAAATGAAGATACAAGAATAACATCTGCCATTTATAGATTGCCCAGAAACAGAAACAAAGGAAAGACCACAAACAGAAACAAAGGAATTAGAAGAAAACCAAGAAAGAAAAAATCGAATCAATAACTACATAAGGCCAAAGAGAGGTGCACGGAGGAGAGGAGAGACTCAAATTTGCCAGTGTAAACGGGGTGTGCTCTACAGCGAGCGAAACTTCTGTCCGGTCTTGGAACTGGCCACTGTGAAAGAGAGAGCAGAGAAGATATATAGATCGTACGAAGGGGATGCGTCCACGTAAAGTAGATAGGGAGAAAGATATGATATGGGTACATTACAGTTGTAATTTTCGTTGAGCTTTTGGTGACCGTCTGCCGGTTACCCAACCATTTGAGTCTGGGATTAAGGCCTTGTTCGGATGATTCCTTGTAATTTTCTTCATTGTTATATTGCAGCTAATATTTAACAATCTTTTATAGATTAAAAGATAGTTTGCTTAAATTATTTGAAATCATTGGTTACCACATCGTTATACCAAAGAGAATCTTAGTCATTTTGATGAAATTATTTACATTCATTTCAAAGGGAAAAAAATTATTGTGAAGAACTGTGCCAAACAAGGCTTAGTCTTTTAGCTTATTGACACGTGAATAGTCAAATGAATAGCTTTCCGGAGTAAATGGTGGATGAAGATGCAAAGGCTATGAGCTATTGAAATTTCTATTCATTCAAAATATGAAAGGCCAAAAAATGTTGGAGATTGGAGGAGGCTAGAAGCTGCCAATTCCTTCTCAGTCCCGATCCCACCGAATCATTTGCAGAAAACAAACGTGCTTTTTCCTTTTTCATTTTACAAATTCCATCAAATGTAGACAATCAAAGTATGATATGAGCCAAAGTTTTAAATCTGATAATTGACAACGAAAAATATCAAGGTTGGATGCTTCCAACAAGTCTGTGCTATATTTATACTCCTAATTATAATGAAATCTACAGCAGTTTGAGGTTTCTAAGCAGATAGATATTTAGACCGATGGCCGGCCAATTATGCCAAAAGCTCCCATCCATTCCAAACCACATCTTCAAGAACTAGAAATTTAGAAATGGATCTTTTCTCACTTGAGACAGCAAGGTATTCTTTCCAATACTTGATTCTAGACTCTATAACTAATGACTAATCTAATATTCAGATGTAAACAACCAAATTTAACATTCCCATTACTAAATTCAGAACATGGAAGATTACGAAAAATAGAATCACCAAAGAGGAGAGTTGGAATATCAACATCACCTTCGTGTGTGTACCCAACAACAAGATGATCGTCATCTTTGAGGACAATGTAGCTTTGACAGGAGTTTTTGTCCTGCTTAATATAGGTTTTTAATTTTTGATGTAAATTCAAGTGACAGTGAACTAGACAATATGCGCAAATCAAACACAATACACGAAAAGGTAATCAAATTTTACAATTATCCGTCTACCATAGTTAATTTGTAACATCCTTGCTTGACATAATAAGCATCAACTAAATTTAAAATGCACACAAAACAAATCCAAAGCACAAATTTTGCAGGGAACTAGCCTTCAATCCAGATGACTATATGACAAGGAACTCAAATAGACTTTGCTCTATAAAGGCAACCGAGCAAGTTTTTGCAGGTGTACATCAGTAGTCAAGAATTGCACTAAGCTCAGCAACATGGGTGTTGAAGAAAATAAAGCATGAAATTAAGCAATAATGAGCATATTTTTATTCCATACAGCATGCCATAAGCAGTTTTGACTTTTTCTTCAATCACTTCTTTTACCTCGTTTCATCTCTGCACATAACATGGAGTTAGCTAATGTCTTAGTGAACTATTAATACTTGCTGAACTCCCAAGTCTACCAAAACAATTCAAACCATTATGCTGCCAAAAAGTATTAACAATCAAGCATATGCCATAACTAGATATCAAACCAGATATGCAATTCTGCCTTGGTTTTCGCACCATATCCTGTCCATTTGATACTCTAATTCTATATCATAGAGACTATGATAGTTTTGTAGAAATTACCATTCAATTATTCGGATGCTATTACAGCTCAGACTAAAGGAAAAATTCAAACCATGCCAATAGAAATAGCAGTATTACAAATGCAACATGCATGTCACAATCTAATTGGATCCCCAGACTCCTAATAGTTTTACCCATCTAATCTGCCTAGTCAAACCCACATTGAAGACCATCTAGATCAACAAACATTTGTCAAACAGCTTCATCATGCCATAACTATTGCCGGCTTATTCTCTATCCTTAGGCAGCAGAGTTCAGTGGAGGCACACTTACAGATATATCGATTAAGCACTGGAAAAATGAATAGAATTGGGAAATGATCCAGAACCATTATTTGGGGCACCTTGAATCTTGAGAATTGAAGTAATTACGTTGTATATCTGAACATTCTCAAAGGAAGGCACCTTCCTTCCCCTTGCAAAGTAAGGACCATGGCCAATAAAGATGGTCCTCATGGAGAAAAATGCATTGTCATACCCATGTGCTCCTCCACACTCTTTACTGTTTGTCCTCTTCTGCTCGATCTTAAAGCCCTCTTTGACCAAACCAATGATGGGTGGAATCCTATCACTAGCTGCATAATGTAACCGACTAGGCAGCTCCTCCTTCAGATACACTTTCAAATTCTTTCCATTCTCAACTTTCCCCGACTTCAAACCTTCATTCATCTTTCCAACAATATCAGACAGATTATTATAGCCAGCAGGTGGACGTATTGCAAGCAATGGAGTGTAAGATTGAACCCACTGTGCCGGAATTTCAATCCAAGAGGCCAAATCATCTAAAAATATCAACTTCTTATCACAAGTGCCAACCATTCCATGATCACCAACCATTATAATGTCAATATCCTCCAAAACTCCTCTTTTCTCTAGACCATTAATCAACCTCCCAATCAATCTGTCAATGTTGGCAACTGCTTCAGTTAGTTCCGAATCATCAGGGCCAACCTGGTGACCTTGATGATCAGGATCCTCAAAATACAAAGTCATAAAATTAGGGATTTCACTACTAGGCAAATCAAAATAACTCAAAACAGTATCAATTCTATCATCAAAAGGCACAGAACCATTATACTTCTGACAAAAACCTTTCGGACAATCCCAAGAACCTTTCTTCACCTCAGACCCAGGCCAAAAATAAGTAGCAGCCTTTAAGCCATGATTAACTACAGTCTCCCAAAGTGGCTCGCCTAACCACCATTTGGGCTCATGACTAGCCATAGTAAAGGTATCACCAGTGTACGGGTCCACAAAACTGTTAGCAATAATTCCATGATAAGCCGGATAAAGACCAGTAACAATGGAGTAATGATTAGGGAAAGTCAAAGTAGGGAAAACAGGAATCAAACCCGTCTCAGCTTCAGTCCCATTTTTGATTAAACGGTGGATGTTAGGCGTTGAGATCTTGAACTGGTACCCGAACCGAAACCCATCCGATGAAATCAGGATCACAACTGGTTTATCCAATTTCTTGAGAGTGCGGACAGTCGTATAAATCGAAGATGACGCTGAGGACGAAAAACTAGAAGAAGAGAAGAAAAGAAAAGCGAAGGCTAATGCTGCAGAGAGAGCAACGCAAGCGATGGGTAGAAGAGTAATGAAGAGAATTGTTGTTGATGGTCTTTTAGGAGGATTCAATGAAGGAAGAAGAGCTGTGGTTTGACTTTTTGGGTCTTCTTCTTGTGTTGAGAAAGGTATTGGTTGTGTTGAAGTCATCAAATCAGAACTCATCATCAAAACTGGTTTCTCTTGCTAACCTGAGAATTCTTTAGCTAATGTCAAGTTATCTGGGGAGGTTAAGCTATGGTGATTTGAATGGAGGAAGAAGAGTAAGGCTTTTATTAGCCGCTAGTTGTCATTGGTCCTCTCGTGGACGATATTTGTAGATCTGAGACCAATTTGAGCTAAAGTTTTTTGACCCTAGATTTTACTAATCAAAAAATCTAATTTGTAATAATCGCCTCGATAGCTTGACACCTATTTTAATTACTGAGGCGATTCTTTTTTGATTATCGAGATGAGCTTACACCTCTTTTAAAAACGAGAATTGAGGATAAAATCGATAAATATACTATTCAAGTAACTGTTGTCATATAATAATAAGTAGTACAGTGTGCGATAAGTTACAGACACTTATTATTACACTAGATTTAACGTAAAAGGAGTAGTGAAAAGATTGACTCAACCACCATACTTACTCCTGTCTAATCAAATTTCCGTTTTTCGATGATCACACGTGCAAAGGCCCTATAAAGGGTAAAGGCAATATATGTAGTAGAATTCTTTCGAAATTTCTACTGGGACTTCTAATTCTTCTCATAATCTTGAAACTTTTAGAGAGGGCCACCTTTGAGCAATTGAGAAAAAGATACTGCACTCACAAGTATTTCCTGAGTCCAGCCTCCTAGGTCGGTAAAGCACTCAAACACAAGTATTTTCTCTTTTCTTTTGGCCCTGCACCATTTCGCTGACTTGAGCATCGGAGTTTATTCGCCGGTAATCTGACTTCACTCCTGTTCGCTAGCGGCCCATTGGCCGCACGTGTGATGCATGTGCCAAACGAACTCAGCAAAGTCCATCGCTGATTTGTCGTTTTCAGCCCAAATTTCATCCAAAACTCAATTTTTCCAGCAATTTTTCAACACATATATAATAGAAACACATCCTAATGTATTTTTACAGTCTCAAAATATCAAAATCGATACAAAT
>JAWDEX010152764.1:0-16520 GCA_035221805.1 Trichilia hirta | reverse complement strand
AAACAATTTACTCCCTGCCCCTACCCATTTCTATGTAATTTGCATTATGTGGGAAACGTTTTATTGTCTATGATCTAATTAATTGGCGATTGTCAGTAGATGGTTTGTCATTTACAACTATTATCTATTCCTAAATTAACATGACGTATTGTTTTGAAAGTGTTAAGAAACTTTTGTGTTTATGGTTATCATTTTATTCTTGTCTTGAATATAACATTTTGTTCATTGTGTTGCATTACCAAATTCTTGATGTGGCTCATGATCGTCTGTTTAGCAACTGTTGTCATTGAGGGTTCCTCCCGGTAGCAACCTTGTTAACATCATTGGATCACTAAAGTATGAATTGAGAATGGAACAAAAACGTCAGAACAGGCTCAATATTCTTACCATCTAGAGGAGCATACCCTAGTATTATATCTCAACTGGAAGAACTAATTTTGATTTCAGTAATTTGCTAATGCTGATTTATAAAATTTTTTATTCTTTCCCTGTTAGATTTTTATGCTTCGAGCTAAAGGTTGATTCTTGTCATCTAGAAGGGCATGCAAAGTTAATGGTTGATAATTTTAAATTCCATCGAGCTGCTATTTGAACTCTACCTTGGCAAGAGGTAGATCAAAGTCAGACTTGCTGGTTATGTTGAATTTTTATAAAGAGGAGTAGGCAATATCTTGTTAATCATTCGGTTTGATGGTAATTCTAATTAGTTTCAAGTCAAGGATGTGATTTGATGCTTGCCTTTCTGTATTTTCTCCATACTCCGGTTGTTCCAACATGGAGCAAATTCTTATCATTTAAACGTAAACAGTGCTAACGTGCGTTTTCAGTGGATGAATTAAAGCAAAGTTGGCTGTCATAATGACAGTTTAGGTAGCTTTGTTTAATAATAAGTAGCTTAATCACTGCATTTTCCCATCCCTTTGCTTTGTCATTTTAATCCAATCCATTGGTTTGACATTATTGTTGGCCGTAGGCTTTCGTTTACCGTGCTATATAGTTTGCACTGCAGCTCCTAACTTAATCTAACGGTTACCTAATAATAATTATTTTTCTTTCTTTACAGCAATATGTCACGCGCATTGTTTCCCCGAAGGTTTATAACGTAGGATTTTAGATCCGAGGAATGCCTGATTGTCAATAACTTTCTAATTTTAACTAAAATGATGAAATTAGTTCTTATAATTTGCAAAAATAATAAATAGATTTATAAAAATTTTCATCGGTTTTATGTTTGCTGACAATCATAACTAGCATATTGACATATTTTAACTATTATATTTTTTATTAATTCACAAAATAATTAAAAATATAAATTGTTCATAAAAATTTATGTCTAACATTACTTTTAAAAAATTTAAATAAATAATTGTTATTTGCTATTGGAACAAAATAATTTTTCAAAACTTTTTTTATTTTTTAATGTGAAAAGAAATGCCCGCAGATCTTTTCAAATAAAACAAAATGCAAAAATAACCAAACAATATTTGATAAGCACCAGTTTATTTTTCCCGCAAAAAATTTGAAGGAGATGTGCTCATGGAATATTTTTATGTTTTTAAAGGAAACTTCAGTAAACACAAGAATGAATAAGATAAGCAAATATCAGATCGACTATCCTCCATCCAGATTACATCATGGTGATGATAATCAAACTGGGAGACATACTGCACAGAACAAGGCTCAGAAACCTTTTAACAACTCTTGACTTTCAAGATTACCCTATAAATTTCATTCTTCATACTTCACTACTCCTTTAACCAATTTCACTACATGTAGAGCATTAGATTCAATCACCAAAAGAAGCAAATCCAGAGTCTTTTGCAATTTGAAGGCCAAATGACTCAAATCTCATAGCTTCTATTTTTACAAACTCAAATCTCATCACCATAAAACACAGTGTTTACAGCTGCAACAGCCATAATTTCACCCTCTTCATTTCTGATGCAATCCCCTTGAAGAATCTGTAGATGGATACATGGTTTTTAATTATCAAAATTATATAAACAATCCTTCATTTAATTAAATTTTAACATATTTTCCTAATCAGTTATGCCTTAGCAGTTAAAACAGAAAAAAAAACACTTTCATTTAATTAAATTTTAACATAATTTGCTAATAAGTAACTGCCTTAGCAGTTCAAACAGGAAAAAAAAAATATATATATATTATTTTTCTTTTCAGCTAACCACCTACTGGTTAAAGCAAAACCAATTTAGCTGTTTGGATCAGAACTTATTTTATGTTCAAGTCTTATCCCTGCAACCATCAAATGCAAGGCTTATTCACAGACATATTAATTCTTTCATCTTGATCATAAAAGTTATCTTTTTTATTTTCGTGAACCTTTGACATCCCCAACCTCATTCACAAACGTATTTATTCCAAATCAGCCGCCATTAGTGATGGAAATCGTTAAACCCAGTCCAAAGCAATCAAATCAGACAAGACCAAATAGAACCACAATAATCCTGACAATGACCAAATCAATGGAACATTAGAAAAAGTTAAAGAGGATAAAGCAACTTAATCACCAATTTAAAATTCTCATTCTGGAGAATATAACAAAAATAGCCAAACAAAAAATCAGCTAACTAAGCAATATATTCTTTTGTTATAGACTAGATCATTAAAAAAATTAAATAAATAGAGGAACCCATAACATAAATACCAAAAGTAAGACGACCATTTCACAACCAAAAGACACCAATTCGCAAAAAAAAGAATCCGTTGCCGTAAGATCAGAAAGGTGACTTTCAATCACTAGTTGACTCAAAACACATTTGATAAAGTAATCGATCTTGCCAAATTCATGCATCAAAACTGAAAAACTCATCTCAAAATGTCTAAACAAAATCAATCTCGAAGCAAGTAATCACATATGTAATCACTAATTAATTCGATTCGTGGTTTGCAATCCAAAAATCATAACCGTATGCTACCTTTATAGATCTTATTGATCGATTCGGTCATGCATGTCAAAAGTTTTACTCGTACATACATCACAATTTCTTCCAGCGGATTGAGACTCTAAGAAGCTGAAAATTTGGATAAATCTCTCTCACGCAATATATAATTGTAAGATCGTTGATAGGAGAAATTTTCTTCTCTGTTCATCCATCGTTGCTTCGGCTTACAAAGAAATGTCTACGACACCAACTATTGACCAGTCCCAACCTTCATTCGGTTCATATCGGGACCAGGTTTTGAGATAAGATGATTAAAATTGGTTAAGTAAGAGAGAAGGGATATGCTGGTGGAGTAGGAGACTATTTAAATTTACGAAAACAGCCTTATTATGATCGTCAAATAACAGTCCAAAGAAAGATATTACTGTATCGGGGGAGGTATCTGAATTCCCACACACTTTCTATCAAACTATGTTTTCGATAAACCTCAGGAGAGGTTTCCGAAAATACCGCTATAACGTATTCCTCTGAACGCAGAGCTACTGAACAGGGAACACCAGTAACCAGTTGTTGCTACTTTCAGCCTTTGTGGCATTTAAAGAAAGGAATATGATACGAAGGCAAGAATTTTTGAGCTGAAATTACGGAGGTAACAACGAGTACGAGCTTGTCTCGGCAACCAATTCTGTCATTCTCAGCCACTAATTCTGTCATTCACAGAAATGGCCACTTCCCATAACGAAATCCAGCAAGCCCATGCTCACATGATCAAAATTGGCCATTTCCGCGACACCTTTGCTGCAAGCAAGATCATCACTTTTGCCACTACAAATCCTGATCCTCAAACTCTCTCTGGCGTGCACTCTGTTTTCAGTAGCATTGAAAACCCAAATTCGTACATTTATAATATCATCATCAGAGCTTATGCCAATAGGCTTAACCCAGAAAATGCCCTTTCAATCTTTCTCCAAATGTTAAATGGCCTTGTTTTGGGGGATAAGTATACTTTAACGTTTATGTTGAAAGCGTGTGCTAATTTTGGTGCATTAAAAGAAGGAATGCAAATTCATTTCATGTTTTAAAGATTGGAGTTGGGTTTGATTTGTTTATTCAGAATACTTCAATTCATATGTATGGAAAAACAGGGTGCGTTGAAACTGCACGTAACGTGCTTGATAAGATGCCCAAAAGAGAAGTAGTTTCATGGAATGCTACGTTGAGCACTTATGTGGAAATGGGTAGGGTGGATTTAGCACGTGACTTGTTGGATGAAATGGGGGAAAAGATCGGGGAATCTTGGAATTTTATGATTTCGGGGTATGCAAATGTAGGATTAGTTGAAGAAGCTCTGCAAATTTTTTATTTTTTGCCTATAAAGAATGTGGTTTCTCCTTAATCACTGCTTATTAGCATGCCAATTGTTTTAAGGAAGTTTGAGAGGTGTTTAAGGATATGCAGAGTGCAAAAGTGAAGCCTGATAATTGCACACTTGTGAATGTATTATCTGCTTCTGCTCGTATCGGGGCTTTAAGCCAAGGAAAATAGGTTAACTCTTATATTGACAAGAATGGAATTGAAATAAGTGGCTTCATTTCTACTGTATTTATTGACATTTATTCTAAATGTGGGAACATCGAGAAGGCTATGAAAATATTCAGAAATACTTCAAAGAAGGATATTAGTACGTGGAATTCGATATTTTTTGGTTTAAGTACGCATGGGCTTGGAGAACAAGCATTGCAAATATTTTTTGAGATGCTTGGGCAGGGTTTTGAACCCAATGACGTGACCTTTATTGGGATTCTATCTGCATGTAGTCATGGAGGCTTGTTAAACGAGGGGCATAAAATGTTCGACCTCATGGTTTGTGTTTATGGAATTCAACCAACGGTTGAGCACTATGGCTGCATGGTGGATCTACTTGGTTGGCAGGGATTACTAGAGGAGGCTGAGGAACTTGTGAGAATGATGCCACTAAATGAAGCTTCTGTGGTTCTGGAGTCATTACTGGGTGCTTGCAATAACTATGGTAATGTTGAACTGGCAGAGCGTGTTACTTGGAAGGTTCTGAAGTTGAATCCTCGAGATAGTGCTGGTTATGTTCAATTGTCAAATACATGCATCTGTTCGAAGATGGGACGATGTTATGGAAGTGAGAAGAAAGATGAGCTCACAAAGATTAAATAAGGAGCCTGGTTGTGGCATGATAAAATTGGATGGTATTGTTCGTGAGTTCTTATCTGGTGAAGGAATTATTTCTTGATCAAAGTTTATGATTAAATTAATTAAGAATGCAAGCTCTTCTGGATATTTTTAAATCTATGAATTGTAAATTGGGCATGGAACTATTTTGCTTAGGAGTTCCGACTGCCCACATCCTGGAGACTGACTGACTATATCAGTTGAATGACAAAATACATGTAATTACATTTGAGAGGAAATGATCCTCAAGCCTTTGACTGGTGAATCAAAACACTAAGCAGACGATAAATATTGCTGGCGAATTGTACTTTGAGGGAGAATATAATCATTTCATCTTAGTACATTTAGCATCGCAGTGTAGGATATTGTGGGAAGGCTTCAAGCAATAATGGTCTCTTGCTCAGATTAAGAAGTTAGCTCGGTACTATTAAACCTGGGAACTTCTTTTCTTTTAATACATTCAGTTCTGTCAATAGTCATCTTTTAAGATGATTGTTCAGCTACATTGTGCCCTTGCACTGATACAGTACATGTAGCATAATGGTAACGTTCTTTCGCTCGCAATAAATTAGAGTTAGATAAGCGATAGTACTGTTTACCACCTTAAATCTTCTCCTTTTCTTTTAGTACAGAAAGTTCTGCAATGCAGAGCAGACGATGATACAAGGTTATAATATTTAAACAACAAAACTTAACACGAGCTAACAGACGCTTGCATATAAACAAAATGATTACATATATTCTTTTCGTTCATTGAAAACTGAGTAACTATTGCAACAGTTTTCTTTCTGTAATTCATAGAAACAAGCCTGGTTGAGGTCAAACCATACCTGCTGGAATACCTTGATGATAAGATCATGGTATTCATCAGAATTCAACGTCAGATAACAAGCCAAGAGCTCTTCGAGCTCTTCTGGCTTGCTGAACCTTTTCTCCAGGATCATCTCAATCATTGAGTCTCTGAAGTCCTTTTGGGGATCAAACGAGCATTTTACAACAGCAAAGCTCTCCAGGTTTGTTCTTCCCTCTACTGTTTTCTCCTTTCCCTTCTTCTTCTTCAATTTAGCTTTCTTCATGTCTTCTAGGGCCTTTATTCTCGGGGAGCCAACCTTGACTTTGCTACTTTGTTTGGTTTTTCTGGTTTGTGATTCCCTGCTTACGTATAGAGATTTCCTTTGGTTCTCACTATTTGACTTTAACTCTTTGATTTTCATCTCTTTCAATCTTTCCCAATCCGAACTCATTTTTTTTGCAGAAATTCCATAATTTCCACTTAAATTGTGAACAGCAATTTCACCATTTTCTTCAACTATTGTCAAATTAGAATCTCTTAAATCAGTAGAAGAAACATCACTATGTTTCTTCGATTCAGCACCGATAGAATTGTAAATCTCCCTCTCCATCTTAGGAATCTTTCCTAATGCGTCAAATTCCACATCGTCTTTTTCAATTGATTTTCTTGATTTTTCCTTTGCTTCATTTGGATATCTCTCTGTTTTCAAACATTTCTCCTCCAAACCTCTTCGGTGTAGTTTCTTCAACTTCCTCTCCTTCTCAGTTGGTACTCTCTTTGTCTTGCTAACTGTTTGTTCACTTTTGAACATATCCATTTCAGGTGACAATTCTCTCATCTTCCTTGCGTTCAGAATCATGTTGTTAAACTTATCAATCTCTTCAATTCCCATTAGTGTCGTACTGTTTGATCCACAGCTCTGGCAAACTGAAGGTGGAACATCAAGTTTATTATCACAATCATACCAAACTGAAGTCAAATAACCCCTACTATTCTTTCTCTGAACACCTTCCTCGCCAAATGATAGTCTCCAGAAGTCGTCACCTTCCCCGCTATAGAATCTACCTCCTCTGGCACCCACCACCCCTTTTGCTGGACCTACAACGCCTGAGCTTCTCTTCCCTTCTTGCATTACTTTTGCTGGTTTTGCTTCCACATCCCTACTCTTTCTCTTGAACTTCGAAAGCCACGAAACTGGAAAGACATGAGAGATCAAAGAAGGACGAAAAGACGACGGCTCTTTCTCTGCGGACAGCTTCTTTCTTCCCCACTTCATCTTATGTTGCTGCAAATGACAGACGAAATTTATTCGACTTGCTTGTTTTGTTTAGAAGAGAATTCTCTGACTAGTTAAGAGAAAATTCAGAGTTACAATACAGGCGATAGATGATAACAAACTGAGTTGAATTGAATGATTATGGTTGATGATGGAGAGTTCTAGCGGTTACGGGACAGTTAGGCTGTTAAATAGGGACGTGGGTTTCTTACTTGATTTTATGCTAGTTTACTTGTTCAAAAGAAAGGCCCGCCCTAAATCCTGTGACCACTTTGCTACCTTTTTCTACTTTATGGTTTGTACTTGGAAAGAAATTTATGCCTTGTAGTGGACCTTATCTTTAGTTCTCTAGGTTAAGGAACAATTTATGTTCATTTTTGAGAATAAAATCACTTAAAGAAAATTGCTCGTGTCAATGTCTATAACAGCTACTTGGTTCTGAGATGATGCAGTTTTGGATTATTCGAACTGGCTGTTCTTTTATCTGGGTTTTAGTGAATTATGGTAGTCTCTCTTTTTCTAATCTTCTTACCTTTTGCTTTAAAATAATATTTTAGGGTATTAGTGATTTGGGATGTTTCCTCTTTAATCATTTCTTGTCCTTTTGGGATGAAATTAGATTGGTTGATGTTCCTTCTTTTGCTTTTTTGCTTTAGTTTTAGGTTCTTGATTATGTCTTTTTTCCTTTGGTCCAATTTTGGTACAGACTCCCTGTATAGTACCAATTTGATGGGTCGGGTTGAAATGATCCGATGATGAAATTGACCCATTAAACTAATTTTGGGAAATGGCCTAAGGATTTGAATTGGGATAAACATTTTGCATATAGCTAGATTTTTTTATAAATGTTTGAGATATCGTAAATTTCAACCTATTTCATATGTGAATTAAAATTAAAGAAATTTTTTCTTACAAAATTAATATGCGAGAGAATCAATTCTTTGATCTCTTTATTTTACGGTAGAAACCTAAATCAACTAAACTAACTGCTACTTAATTTTTCAGAATTAGATATATGCTATCTATTAAATTTGTTTTTCAACCAAATTTTATTTGCGTTCAGTAGATTAATTATTAAACGTAATGTGTCAATTGCTAGTTAAGACTCTCTTCATAATTCCATCAATTATTCAGACAACCATTTATTTTTTGTTCCTCTGCAGTGTGAAAAGCTTTAATGGGTATTAAATGTGATTTTCAATGTCTATGTACCGTACCTACAACTTTGCATTTTTTTTTTTTAATTATTAGTCATTTCCCATTAATAGAAATTAGAAAAAGAAATAGCTTCATAGAAGTTCAGTAAATTGAATCATTTCCCCTTTTTCTTCTCTGTCTGGGCCTCGATTTATTAGGAAGCCTGAATATCATACAATTTTTGCTACAACCATTAATTTTTGGAATCTTGTACAAATTACCTAATTTCACTTCATGATGAGCGCGAAAGCCAACTGCCAACAAGACAAATGATTTGTTTGAAATTTAAGCACTTAAATTTTAATTCACAACTTATTCTAAAATAAAATTGTTAATTATCAACTATACATAGGTGAATCGTTAGTAAATATTAGGTTTTAAAAAAATTATATTATTTTTCGAAGCTAAGAAGAAGAAAATTCTTAACCCCAATTCATTTGCCTTATTCTAGAGCCTGATGCGTGCTGAGACGAAATCACACATTGCCTAAGGCAATTATTGGTAACAAGGAAAAAAAGGGCGAAAAAATAATCAAAAAGGGACCAGGGGAAATCATCATAATATTTCTTTCTAGCTTGAGCCCAACATAGATAATGCATGTCGTGATGTCAACGGGTCAAGCCTACCACAATAGCTATTGTCACAACCAACTCTGTTGAAAGAAATATTGCACCTTAAGCACAGAATCAACAATCTTCAATCTTACTTAAAAAATGAATTAATGATGGTAGGGAAAGGTGTTTCTTTGATTAGAAGAAAACCAATATCGCTTAATCTCAAATGTCTCTATCATTGAGTGTTACATAGTTTAAGCGTATTATCCCAACTGTTATTGTCTTTGTGCCAAATATTTCTTCTGGTATATCCCATAAAATTAAAATAGTAGAGAAAAATAAAAATATTTGTAAATGAGATATGAAGGTTTAAGTAATCATATGATTATCGAAATTAATTGGCCATGAGATATGAAGTTTTTAAGTAATCATGAAATTATTGAAATTAAGGGTAAAGATTGGTGTGCCGCAAGGTCGGATAAGGTTATATTAATTACATTCATTATCAATCAAAACCTATAATCTAAAGAGGGTTTATTTTCGAAGTAAGGCAGAAGATATGTCGGCCATTATTATGCAATGCACCAAACTATGTAAAGAGAGATGGTAAAAGTTCATAGCAGGAAATAAGGACTACTGCAAAATAATTGGTGCTTGTCCTTTTCTTTTTCTGGTGGGAAAGTCAAGATACAACGAAAAGCTCAAGGATTAAGCTACCTTCTACGAAACAGAATCTGTACCAGGAAAGGGTAGTTATTTAGTGCTTGATTTTGCTGCATTAGCCATGATAGTTACATTAGGAAAAGGAAGCTGCAGCCTGCAGGTACATAAATTACTGTCTTTTCGTGCAATAAACAGTATGGATACTATACAGCACATATTAGCTTCCTTTTACGACCTGTGGGCTAACAGCAGTAGGAAATGGCTCCATTTTGTAAATAGTTGACATTTATTGCTCATCCATAGAGTTAGTAAAATACCTTAATGAGAAAATTGGACTTCTGCAAGAATAAATGGGTTTGTCCCTTTCTTTTCTGGTGGGAAAGTCAAGGTCTAGCAAAAGCTTAAGCATCAAACTACCATCTATGAAACAGAATTTGCACCCAACTAAGGGAAAAATTGAGAAAAAGTAACAATAAGATGAGCTGAACAGCTTTACTTGCATACAGTAATCGGCATCCGTAAGGCATATAAGTTGAAGTAAGGTGTAATGTATTTGCAAGTAAGAATAAACATTTGAAGCAATCTCTTCTACACAAAGGATAAGACACATAAGTTCCATTCCCAGTTATAATACGGCACAAATTTGTATATAAAAGGAATGTACATCTTCTCAAGTTAGCTTGAATTTTCAACAATGGCTAATTCTAAACACAGGAAACCATGCAGCAGCTTTTCCATTTGTCATATTCTGCTGGTAGAGTTACTTTGTAATGGTTTTTGGTTTGCAAGTTCTGAAATCGAGTATATGTCAGCAGTGGGTGACCCCGGAATGAGAAGGGATAACCTAAGGTTGGCAATTGAGTCGTGGAATCAATGCAATGAGGTAGGAGACGAAGTTCCTCACATGGGCAGCCCAAGAGCTGCAGATTGCTTTGATATATATAAAGCTTCTCCACAATCAATCAGTAAGTTCTCATTTCCCTCTTCATCCTTTCTGTGAAGGAAAATGTTTTCCTCTTATGTTTCCCTTTAGTTCTCTGTTCAATCAGAATGTAGTCAAACATGTGATAGACTGATAGGACAACTAGACTGATAGGACAACAGAATTAACACAAAATGGAATGGCTTGGTTCCTTTTAGTTCGATTTCTTTTTCATAGAGCTGATGTAAGAAGATCCACATTGCATTTGTTTTATCTTTCGTATTATATTCTTATTTTTGGTAATTTACTTATTTATAGGAAAAAACTGTTCCCTTTGCAACATGCTACCCTACACCTTGGTTCATAGAGTAACAGAGGAAGACAACAAGTTAGGAGTTGGAGATCCTTTTCTGGGCATTCAAAAAAATGCACTTTATGACGTAGACCTATATGCAGCAGAAAAAGAACTTTATTTGGGCTCAAAATGTGAAGTTGAAGACCACCCAGTTCCTTGGCATTTTTGGATGATCATGCTCAAGAGTGGCAACATGGACACTTTAGCAGCTAAGTGCCCTAAAAATGGCCTTAAAATAGGACCATTTGGTCCTGATAATGGGTTCCCTTGCTTTGGAGTTGGGTGCATGAACCAACCTTTGATTTTTCATGACTACACAATATTACAAGGAGTTAATAGAAGTACTCTCAGGGGAAGATTTTATGGCTCATGGGATTTGAATGCTGATTTGAGTAAAGGATTCTTTGTTGGAAACAACATTTCTTATCATTCTGTAACTTGGGAAAAGGAAGTTGGTAAAGGAAGTTGGATTTTTCATCATTTCTTGAGAACTTCAACAAAGTATCCGTGGTTAATGCTTTACTTGAGATCGGATGCAACTCATGGCCTGTCTGGTGGATATCATTATCCAACCAGAGGAATGTCCAAAATTGTAAGCAATTCTCTCTTTATAAAATTATTATGCATCATTCACAGTTTTTCTTACAAGAAAACTATGATTAAACTATAAAACATATTGCATTGTGTTTGTGTAGGTTCCAGAATCACCAAAATTTAAGGTAAGGTTTACTTTAAATGTGATCAAAGGTGGGGGTCCAAACAGCCAATTCTACCTAATGGACATAGGCAGCTGCTGGAAGAACAGTGGGAAACCTTGTGATGGTGATGTAACATCCGACGTTACACGATACAGTGAAATGATCATAAATCCTAACACAAGTTCCTGGTGTGCTCCAGATCATCTCAGCAGATGCCCGCCTTATCACACATTCCCAAATGGGACACGTGTACATCGCAATGACACTGCACATTTCCCTTATGCTGCATATCACTTGTATTGCTCCCCTGGAAATGCACAGCATCTAGAAATACCGGACACTTTGTGTGATCCATATAGCAATCCTCAGGCTCAGGAAATATTGCAGATTTTACCACATTCTGTGTGGAGAGAGTATGGATATCCTACTAAACAAGGGCAAGGTTGGATTGGAGATTGCAGGACATGGGAACTTGATGTTGGAAGATTGTCTCAATCACTTTATTTTTATCAGGTTTTGCCGCTGACATACGCTAAATTTTGTTGTTGTTACATAATTGCTACATTTGGAATTCAAGCTAGCAACTCATTTATTATCTTTTCAAATTTTGTTGTTGTTACATAATTGCTACATTTGGAATTCAAGCTAGCAACTCATTTATTATCTTTTCACTGTTCTTGCAGGATCCGGGAACTGTACCAGCTAAGAGGAAATGGATGTCAATTGATCTGGGAACTGAAATTTTTAAGGATCCAGATCAAGTAGCAGAGTGGACTGTTAGTGATTTCGACATCCTTATACCAAAGCAATGAACAAGGATGGTACTAGAGACAAAGGAGAGTAGATTCTACTGAAGACAACGAAATTTTTTGGTTAGGGATCAATTTGAAGGATATCTGTATTTTTTGATTCAACAAAAAGAAGGAAATTTAATAGTTAGAATTACATAGCAAAACTTTCCACGCTCGTATTTTCATTCCAAGCCATAATTGGTCCCAAAAAACTTCGGCAGTAGCAGAAATGGTTGATTAGTAAGAATTAAATGAACCAAAATTGCGGACAATTAAAAGTTGGAAGTTCCGTTGCCGGGAATCGAACCCGGGTCTCCTGGGTGAAAGCCAGATATCCTAACCGCTGGACGACAACGGAGAACTGATAATTGGGACTAATCAAATAATATATTAATATAATTCTAACTAGTGATGGTGGGTAAATAAATCCTCCTATAACAATATGATGACAAAAATACATGGAACACAACAGTTGATTATCAAAACTTTAAGCCGTCCAAGAAGTTATAGTCACAAGTTATCGTGTCCTCTACATGGTCCAAAATCCGGCTCCATATCTTGCACGTATATACTTCTGCTTTGCCACGAAGGTAACCGTCCATTGCCGCGAGGAGATTCAACATTCAAAGCAAACACAGATAATCCTAGAAAAACAGGCAATAAAGAAATTGAAGTAAAGCAACAAAAACAACTTATGACCAAGGGAAATGAATTTCAACATTCAAATTCAATTTTGTAATGGCTATTGATTGTTGCTTGGCAGTTAACTTTGCAGAAGAGCAGCTTAGTTTACATACCAATTCATCTATGATCTCTTATCTCTTTCCATAACAGTAACATTTAAAATTCATGACCCTTCAAATCTCATACATTCACTTTAAGCTCGTACAATTTTTAACAAGTAGTAGTTATATTTCATATCTTCTTAATATATCCAGCAGCCAATAATAACTCAGGTGAGCTATAATTTCCAGTTGAGATTATACTCTCAGCCCCCACCACATTTGATAGTCTCGAGTATCTTCACGACCATGAACATCTCCAATTATTTTCGAAGTAAATGGACTTCCTTGGGCATCCACTTAGGCTGCGTTGATCCACCACATCATTCATTCCATTTACAACAGCTCTCAATTACAAGAAGTTTATGCATTTTGTTAAATTGTTTTATATATTCTTAATTTGCGTTTGAAATTTTTCATTTCAAATAGTATGACATTTATCACGTAAATGATTTATCTAAGATGTATAACATTATTCTTTTATGGAAAGAGTTGAAATTAAACGGATATCTAACACTCAAAATGCTTTAATTATGAGTTTAACAGAGAAGCCATTAAGGATTTAGCCCTACCACACAATATGCTTGGGCCATTTTTGGCTCAGGTCAATTAAATATAAACTATGTCGTTGATTACCACGTTGACCATACTTTATCAATGAAAAGATAATGAAAAATCTACAGTAAGAGAATAAGCCCCCCGACTTCTACAACATAAAACATTATATCTGTAACATGAATGACACGAGTCAGAATAATACCGGTTGGATTCCGTAACAAGATTTGAAAGGTTTCGATTAAACATCAGCACGATGATGCGGGTGCTGGCGTGCGGTGGTGCTAGGAATATAACATGCTAACATAGCCTAGTGTTTGGCACCACCAAAGCAAAACTACATTATGGGTTATTTAAGCGAAGAATTCTTGGTCCGATATTGCCATCACTGACAAGGACAAGCACTGGCTTTGATTTAATCTCCAGGAAATTCCCATTATCGAAATCTACTTACTTTTCTCAGAATCTTCATAAAGGAATTCTTCTAAATTGAAATCCGTTTTATTTTTCTGATTTTTAGAGCAGCAAAAATGGATCTAACGTCTTTTTTTGACCCTCTAGATTCTCAGATATTTCTTTCATCACATATGAGATAGAACAAAGTATTACCTGCCACGGAATTCATGCCAAGATCCAGTCACGGCTAGAAAGCTCTCAAGCACATTTCATGCATAAAACTACTAAGCAAACTCTGACCACATTCTAAAATGTGACTTTATTATGATGTCCATGTAAACAGACTAATTAAAATTTTTGTTCAATATTTTCTACTTTATTTTTATGAATCACTCATCACGAACAAAATTTAAATAAGCTACTAAAGAACATTTGTCATTCATTCAACACGAAATATGGTATTCCTATAACTTTTCTTTTTCTATACCCTGAAATTTCAGTGAAAGAATTTGTAGCTATAACCAACAAAAAAATGGGAACAAGTGTACTCAGGCGGGACAACATCACTGAGTAGATGTTACCATTACAAAACAGGCACAGAAATTGACATAGGCACCGAGACATCACCAGCGAAACTTGAATCCCTATTTGTCGCAGAGTTTCCTGCAAATGCATATCCGACACCCAATCCACCAAAATGCAAGGCTGCATTCTCGCATCTCTGGAATACTCTAGCAAGTGAAGCTGCCTTTCTTCTTGCCCGCTTTGTACCAGTAAACAACAAAGTCTGTAGCAAACTAGCCAATGCTGGTGCCTTGAGCACTCTTTCAGTTGCTGCTGCCCCACCACTTCGACACAGCTCAAGTAATGCCGCAACTGCATTCTCTTTCCCCCTCGGTGTTCCACACCTCATCATTCCCATTAATCCTACCACTGCCATTTCCTCATTTCCCACTGCTGCAGCTCCTATTGGCTGCCTAACAATCAAGGCCAATGCACCCGCTGCTTCCTCTGCAACCACTTTATTTCCCAATGCTCCTACTAGTGCTGTAACAGCCCCTGCCTCTATCATTCTCAGACAATTATCAGTATGCGTGGAAAGATTGAATAAAGCTGTGACAGCATCCCGCTTCCCTCTTGGCGTTCCTACTCTCAATAGGGATGCTAAGGCTTCAACAGCCCCACCTTCCCCTGCTATTTTCCTTTTATAGTCATGAACAGCAGAGAGGCTAAACAATGTTGCTGCAGCATTTTCCCTTGCTTCTGTTGTCAGTCCAAACCTCAGAACTTTAACAATTGATCCTAGACACCCTTCCTCATCCATGATTCGACTTTTGTTCTTGTCATGAATTGATAGATTAAGCATTGCAGTAACAGAATTCTCCTGTGCAATGGGATTATGAGATGAAAGCAGATTGCAGAGATAGGGGATTGCCCCAGCTTTTGCAATGAAAGCGCGATTTTCCTTTCCCGTTTTTGCTAGCATGCGTATCTCCCGAGCAGCCACAGTCTTTGCAACAGGTGACCCATGTGCTAGCTGTTGAATAAGAATCTCTGCGGTGGCTCTATTGGCTTCAATTGAAGCTCTACTAGGTAAAGCTGAAAAAGATTCTGCAGATGCATCTGTAGTTTCTGGATGGTCATAAGGAATTCCATGAGCAGTGCACCACTGCATGATCAAATTCCTTAAAGCTCGATTAGGTACAAGAAGTTCATGTACAAGCATTTGACCTGTCTTAGGACAAGTACGGTGACCTTCCTCAATCCACCTAGCTATTGAACTCCTATCATAAGTCTGTCCAGTTGAAATTATCACCGGATCGCGCATCAAATCCAGTGATATCGGACAACAAAAGTCCTTCGGTATTGATAAAAAGGTCAGAGCAATCTCTTGAGTAATCAACCCTTTTCTTGGCTTCTTCTGATTGCCACTTACTATTGTCACCTCATCTTCCTCAAACCCAAAAAGCAAAAACCTGCAATACCGTGTAATTGCAACAAACCCATTAAGTACAGAACCTGTTGGCTCAACATCTCCCTCATGATTGACAATTTGTTCCTCCAAAAACTCAATTTCAGCTCTACAACCCTGTGCATCCTTTATCCCCAGATTCTCCATGAAGAACGACCGCAAGTCCGCATGATTTAGTACCTTCCCGTTTTCAAAATCATCAAGAAGTGAAAAGAAGCGAACCCTTAATGCCTCATCGTTTTTATCTATGTACAATTTGGCCTTTCTAGCCTGTCTCTGCATCAGGTCAATTTGCTCCCTAACATCGTCAGTCAATTCGACATCATCAATAGGAAAAACATCCAAAAGGGTTGATATTTCTTGATTCAAATCATGATAATGTCCTGAAATTGAGTGATTCTGAAGCAAAAGCCACAACTTACTAGATTGCCCGCAATAATCAAGAAGTATTTTGCACC
>JAWDEX010152756.1:0-21681 GCA_035221805.1 Trichilia hirta | reverse complement strand
TTCAACCCCCCCCCCCCAAAAAAAAAAAAAAATTAGATCCATAAAATTGAAAATAAAAAAAAAAATACATACTTCTAAGATGCCTCTCTTTCGGCGGACACTCGACGTGATTAGTAGCTTTAACTATCGCCACATCCAAATCCTAAATATAGGAAATGAGAATAAAATCAAACCGAATCGAACCAAATCAAACCAATCGAATCTAAGAAGAAAGGACTAAAATTGAGTAAGGAAGAACGAGAAAACGGTACCGCAAAATCACTGTTGACGTGAGCGAGACCGACTTTGGTGGAATCTTTGAGAGCGCCATAAGCTTTCCTCCACGTCTGAAGCGTTCCCATTTGTACGGTAATCTGCTGTTTCTCTTCGCCGCTCGGATCGCTTGCTCTGTTTCAGAATTTTATTTCAATAATTTCGGTAATTATTATTACTATTGTTTTATTATTATTTATTAATTAAAATTACGCGTTATGGATGCCAGCGTCCTCTCTGAATTTTCTTAGAGAACGTAAGAACTGATAGAAGTCTCTGCCAAATGCTGTGTTTTTATTTTTTTTCTTTTCTTTTTTTAATTTTTGTGAGAATTTATTTATTTGTTTATTAAGAAAAATGAAAATTATGGAATTTGTTGTTTTTTGGCGGCCCGACTATCGGTGTGTCGTCATCATTTTGCCGCTGTCAGTATTAGTTGGGTCCACATATAGCCAAACTGTCAGAAAATTAATTTATCTAATGTAATTTTTTAATTCATTAAGGGCGTGTTTGGCATGTAAACTCAATAACAATTTTTTGTCTTTTTTTGGTGAGAATTTATTTTTTAAAACTCAAATATATTGAGAAATTTTAAAAAATATATTCTAGGACTATCCAATATAATTTTTTGATTCATTTTAAGGGCGTGTTTGCAATGTAAACTCAATTGTAATTTTTAAAATTTTTTCGGTGAGAATTTATTTTTTAAAACTCAAAAATATTAAGAAATTTTAAAAATATATTCTAATCCTCAAACAAACAACGAAAATCGTAACTCAAATTCATCACCTATTATTTATTAGGATTATTATCTTTTAATTTTTAGTCAATCTAAAAATAAAAACATATAGCTTTGACCAAAGCAATTAATTGAGACATTTTTACAAGGTAAATCAATTGAATTAAATGTAACTAATTAAATTGATTAATTGGCTTAAAATTTGAATTAATTAATTAAATTATTAATTAGCTTAAAAATTTTGTATCTCATTAAAGAAGGTAATTTGCAAATTGGATCACTTGTGCCACGAGGAGGGTGACCTAAAAAAAATTTTCACTGTCTCTTTGATCAATGATTAATTAATTGATTAAAAAAGCTTTTTTTTGTGTGTGTGTATTTGTTGATTGGGTGGTCAAGTGTTGTCTCCTACTTGGACATGAGTGTTTTTTTTTTTTTTTCTTAATTTCGGTAACTTCGAATAATAATAGTAATAATTAAGAGATCATTTCACGAACAAACAAATTAATAAATTTTATTTTTTAAAATAATTTATATGATTTATGACCATTAGGGTTTCAATATAGAATAATATTAATGTTCATAAATAATATAAATTATTTTAAAAAATAAATTTTATTAATTTGTTTGTTCGTGAAATGATTCTTTATTATTATTATTATTATTATTTAATAAAATTATTTCATGGTCCATATTAAGATTAAAAATCTTTATAAAATAGAATCTTTCGTTGCAGAGAAAGAGAAATGATTAATGTTGGGGAATAAAGTTACCTTTTAATCCAAAGTATATCGTGCAAAAAATTACTTCCATTGAAAGAAAGGAAGCCATTCATTTCTGAAATGAATAAAAGGGAAGGAAGAAAGAATTAATTAATCTTTGGAAGTGGGAGAATTAAGAAAAAAAAAAAAATCATAGATCTTGATTGATGAAGATGGATTGAGTTTTTTTTGTTTTTTTTTTTACATATTAATATTATAATAAAATATTTACCAAAAAGATTGATAATTGCGTATACGATATAATTCCTTAAATTTATATTTTAGAAAGAATTTATTACACTTGGATGGGTTGATAACGAACGAATTGGTTATTAGGTATTATTTTGGACTGGATTTGTCGAGTAGTCAAGAAACGCAAACAACTCAATAAATAAATTAAAAATATTAGTCAAAAGAGTCATCCTTTATTTTTCCAATAATAAATATTGCTCTTATCTTTATAGAATAGGGGACGTTGATGGTCCAAAAATTAGTCCCGAAATTGAACCAGGTACTAATTTTTTTTTGGGCAACATCAATATTCGATCCGATTAAAATTAAATCTGAAAATTTTAGCTTAGATTCAGTTTAAATTAAATAGGGGATCGAAAATCGATTTTCTGTTTAAATTGAACTGACATCCGATTTAAATTAAAAATTAAAATTTTATAATTCTTATAATTTAGTCCCTACTTTTTTAAATAAATTTTAAAAATCTAACATTTTAATCTAAAAAATATGAAATTAACAAAATAACTTTAAAAATATAAATAAATATTCAAATACAAATAATAATCAATTAAACAATAAAATTATTCTCATAAATATTAAAAAATTTAAAATTAAATAATTAATATATTTTTCAATTTCAAACAATCAAATAATATATATAATAAATATTTTTCTTAATTTTTAATATTAAAAATTATCTTTTATAAATTTAATTGTATCTAAATAAATTATAATAAATTCTATTATTATTTTAAAATTTTAGGTAAAAAATGTAGGTCAATACTATATACTAAAATTTATATTAATTAATAAAATTTATTTAATATAATCTATTAAATTATCGCTAAATATCGTACAAACTAAAATTTGTGCATATTTAATATTTAATACAATATAAATTTAAATTTATATATTTTTAATTCTAACATTCATTACTATATTTATTAAAAAATAATAATAATTAAAATTTAATTTGAGGTTAAACTTTTTTTTGAGTTTTATTTTACTTAATTATAATTAAAATATATATTATTAAATAAAATAAATATATAAATAATTTTAAGCTAAACCGGACCGAAATCTTTTTTTTTTTTTTTGCTAAATTGGTACCCGATTTTGTTAAAACTGGATCTTAATTTTCTGGTCCAGATTTGATCCTACTTAGATCAGGGTATCAGTTTTTTGGGTACTAAATTTCGGATCCAAACCAGTAACCTAAAAAATCGAATTTTTTAAACAGCCCTACCAAAAATACTTATAATATTGTGAGCTATTTTTGATTTATGAATTTTGTTTTCACATATCTTATCCTATATCAATCAGCATACCGATTTAAAAATAGAAAATTTCGAAAAGGCAAGCAATACAATTGTAAAGAGCTACAAGCAATTTCACAGAAGAGAGATTGAGGTAGTACAGTACAGAATTTTAGCCATTTATGCATCAATTAACTTACTTTGCTAAATTGGTACCCGATTTTGTTAAAATAATTTTCTGGTCCAGATTTGATCCTGTTTAGATCAGGGCATCAATTTTTTAGGTACTAAATTTCGGATCCGAACCAGTAACCTAAAAAATCGAATTTTTTAAACAATCCTACCAAAAACACTTATAATATTGTGAGCTGTTTTTGATTTATGAATTTTGTTTTCACATATCTTATCCTATATCAATCAGGATACTGATTTAAAAATAGAAAATTTCGGAAAGGCAAGCAATACAATTGTAAAGAGCTACAAGCAATTTCACAGAAGGGAGATAGAGGTAGTACAGTATAGAATTTTAGTCGTTTATGCAGCAATTAACTTACTTTGCTAAATTGGTACCCGATTTTGTTAAAACTAGATCTTAATTTTTTGGTCCAGATTTGATCCTGATTAGATCAGGGTATCAGTTTTTCAGGTACTAAATTTCGGATTCGAACCAGTAACCTAAAAAATCAAATTTTTTAAACAGCCCTACCAAAAACACTTATAATATTGTGAGCTGTCTTTGATTTATGAATTTTGTTTTCACATATCTTATCCTATATCAATCAGCATACCGATTTAAAAATAAAAAATTTCGGAAAAGCAAACAATACAATTGTAAAGAGCTACAAGTAATTTCACAGAAGAGAGATAGAGATAGTACAGTATAAAATTTTAGTCGTTTATGCAACAATTAACTTGCTTTGCTAAATTAGTACCCAATTTTGTTAAAATTGAATCTTAATTTTTTTGTCCAAATTTAATCCTGTTTAAATCAGGGTATCAATTTTTCCTGCAAAGACTAGCAACAAAGCAGAAAGTAGGGTTGAAATGCCATTTTCACATAATCAGATCATCGAGGAAAGGTAGCTTTATGACTCCAGAAGCAACTAGAAGTGATAAAGTCCATATTGGTAATATCCATGTAAATACCAACACCAGAATTCCTTTTCCTGCAAAATAATAAGAGAAGGAAAATAAAAATTCTGAAAACAAGAACAGAAGAAGTATAGGACAAACAAAAATAGAAAATGTTGCATGTATAAGAAGTAAACACCGATCAAGTGGTAACAAGCTAGAAAGAGAGTTGTTTCAACTTTAAATACCCAGTAATTTCAGCAATAATGGAACTGATTTAAGTTATCAAGCAAACAACTTCTCAGTTCATTCCTAGATATATCCAAAATGGCAATTATAGAGTATCTAGTGCAAAGCCAATTGAAATTAACATTTATAATTTCCCAAACTCATAAATTCGAAGGAAAGAAGTTAGGGGACAGTGAATTATACTAGATGATCGAAGGCCTTGTTCAGTGTTATTGGCAAGCCATTCTCCCGTCTTCCGAAGCTGCTTCTGAATTGGTCCCTGAAATATACTACTAAAATCTGGTAAAATTCCATTATACACAATATCTTTCTGCTCCAAATCCCTGTTTAACATTTCAAAAAGAGAAATATTATCATCCGAATACTTGAAAACATTAATAGCAAACAAGATCAAAAAATTACTTTCTACTACATAATCATTAATGCTATTAGAGAAAGCACTTTTGGTTGAAATGCACTGTGTTCATCAATTTACAATCAAGAAAGACTTGAGAAACATACTGGGGCTCAGCATCACGAAACGTGCCAGCACCAATGGCGCGTTCGATTTGCATGACGGAGAGCTGTTGTTGCTGTCGTGATTTGTGCTTCTTCATGGGCAAATTCAATTTTTGTTGGTTCTTTCTGTGAATTTTTGTAGGTTTTGTTTCGGTCATTGAAGACTTGGGATTCTTTATTTGAGGAGAAGAAGAAGACGAAGAAGTATTGTCTGTAAGACAAGCTCGAGTTATGTAATGAAACGAGGATAGACAAGACATGGTGCCAGCGCTTTCCTGGTTTCTGTTCTGCTTCTGCTGTTTCTTTTGTTGGTTTCTCTGAAAATATCTTTAAAACATAAGGATATTTTTCGGAGTGGCAGAAGGATAAGATTTGAGGTCCAACACTTTGCAAATAGAAAGTGCAAGATGTTTAGCTTTAAACACGAAAATCAATTATGCTCTCCTAAAATTAACTAAATGATGGAGTGCAAATAGAACTACAATCGTTGTACTTCTATTTACCTTCAACATCTTGATCTTAACATGCTAAACATGAAAAGGAGAATTAAATTGAAAACTATATGACGTCAAAATGTTATTTTCATTTTAGATTATCAACCTCATTCCTCGTATAATAATGGTCTACAATAAAGCAAACATGATTTTTTATTTCATTTACACATTTGTCTCATCATAACTATTGGTTTTAGTCTATGTAATTATATTGGTAAATTCCTCAGCAAACGAAGTGCTCTTGTCCAATGGGGTCTTTGTGATAGAACAATTTTCCTTAAAGTTGGTACTGCGCCAGCAGCTATAATTGTTGAATGATTTTCACTGTCCATACTCAGATTATACAGAATTGCTAACCCTGCTTCCACAGCCCTATCACTCCCTTCTTCTATCAGCTTCACCAACGTAAAAATTCCTCCCTCCGACGAAACAACATGAGAAGAATCTACCACCCCTTCTGCGATTATTCTGCTCAGTTCGATAACTGCTGCTTCCCGTGCTTCTGGAGAGAAAGAGGATTTCATCTGCTCAATAAGTCTTGGGATCGTCTCGTAAAGAGTTACCTCCATATTGATTGGATTTTCAAAATCTTGGTTAGGATTGGACAGGCAGCTCAGCTTAACTAGGGAATCAGCAACCCAGTCTTTGTAGTGAAGAGGAGCATTGGACTTGAGGATTTTCCGAAGCAATTTAGTGAAACGGGTAGAATTTATGGTTTGGCAAAACTGCTTAGAGTCGAGCAATTTTGTCAGTAGGCGGGATCCAGCTGAGATTGCAAGACAAGCTTCTTCAACATCAAGGGCATACTTTTCTGGCTGCTGATCTTCAACATCGGATTCTGTATCTGCAGAATATCAGATAGAGGCTATAACATCACACAAGAAACAGTCGGAACAATCACAGGCCAGAAAATAATACTCCATATACCACTTGAGATATCGCTTAAAACCACGCCCAAAGCATTTAAAGTTTAAAGCTCTTTATTTACTTGAAAATGTAGGATTCCTAAGAATAATAAGGAAGACGAATATGATAGACCCATGTTCAGGGATGTACCCACTATTTCACATATTGATACAGTGACTACGATTTCAAAGCAAAAATTTGTGCCTATAAAGCGTACTTCAGTTTATTTTATTGCTCAGTATTGTATATTGAAGCATGGAAAAAAGAATTTGTTATTATCTCAAGATTAAAAATGATGAAACAAGGGGTCAATTTGTAAGGAGAAACATAAGCGAGGAAACAACATATCATTTAAAATGGAAACATCCCCCATTTCCCTATGTGCAAGATTATATCACACGGAATTTAACCGTACAAATCTTTTTATCAAATAGCAATGCTTGGCTAAAGAGAGCAAGCATGCCATCCATGGCAACTTTGTACCATCAAGGAACTAACAGGGTTAAACTCAGATGTGGAGGTTTCATAATAAAAGCGAAACAAGGTCTTACAACAAAAGAAATTGTTACCCGTACCTTCCAAAGCTTTTTGTTGAAAAATTGCATCCAAACCAGATTCAATATCCACTGAAGTGATTGCGTTCATGCTTGGGTCAACAACTGTTATGAATTCCAGGATAGAAGCTGTTTTTCTTTGTAGATTTGGATGCGATGTTTTCATAATGCTAATCAGGCGATCAATGAAGACAGAGTCCAGCACTTCTTTCCTATAACAAGTTTAAGGGACATGTAGGTGATCAGCACAACTTACACTATGCAGAGTTTTCTGATTCACAACTTAAATACCCAATTATATCAATAACTCACAGGTCAACCACAAAACTCGCTTTTATTCATGCACAAAAAGTAAAACCTTGTTGAAAAATGATACCCAATCCAAAGCGCCAGTAGCAGTTTCTTACAAAATAAAAATTTCAAATTTTAGTCTAAATCTACAAATTTCTTACCTAACCCCAACAGTCGATCAAATTTATCAGATTCAAGCTGAAGGTACCTAACAGGATCAGTCTCAATTTATCCCGTACCAACCTGGCCATAGGCAGGTTAAGTCCAGGCTTAAGCTACTGGATAAATAGCGGTTAATTATCAAAGTCGGCATCTACAATTAAGTCATCCGGAGGATAGTGTTGCAATATATGGAGGATTATGTTACATTATACGCTATAACAAAAATTATATAATTTATGGAAAGTTATAAGAGGATGGAGGTTGTCTTGAGTCAATATAATCAATATGGAAAGTAATCTCTGTTAAATGCTCACATTCTGTCTGCCTGGAAGTATGACAGAAACAGAGAACTGAAATTGGTGCTGTATTTCCAGGATTGGATTTCATATTCGACGTTGCAACCATATTGGGTTAAACAAAAAATCTTCTATTCTACCACAATTTCTATCCCTTTCCTCCAAATTTCCAATATCTTGGGAGCATAGCATTGAAACAATGCTTAACATGAAAGAAAATGTTTTTGCAAAAGGTTCAAATCACTTTTTTTGTCTCTGAAGGATAAGCATTGGAGGCAAACATTATGAGAAGATATTGCTTGTTTTCATTTAACAACTGGGCATGAACCTTGCCTGCTCCTCTTCTAGACAAAACAATCGTGCTATTCTGTAATATTGTGTCATGAACAATAAGCAACAATTTAGTAACAAACAGTAACAACCAGCAGAAGAGAATAGGATTAGGAAGAGGAAAGACAACGTGATGGTGATGAGAAAACAGAAGTCTTAAAATATAAGTCTACATAAGGGAAAAGTGCGAAAAGGAAAAAGAAAAACCTGGTATCGGTTTCTGATAAAGGTACCTCAGCAGCCATATTTCCTCTAAATCCTGTAGAAGCATCAATGCTTTTTGAAGCATCGAATCTCTTATTGGTTTCATTAACTGGTCCATTATAAAACTGGAATGCATCAACATGCGAGGTAAGTTAACAGAACGCTATGTGCCTTTCATGATATGCTGCAAGAAAGGATTGGCTAACCTTTGATTTCATTTCTTTGCTTGGGTCTAAGATACGACCAAGAATATCCAGTGTCTGCATCACAGCAAAAGTTCAACTAATCTTCAACACCAAGTTCGCATCAATTTTCAGAAATTTGTAGGCAGAGAAAAGACTAGACCTTTTCCATTAAGTTTTCAGATATGTCCAAACGCTTTAGAGTATTAACCAAAGGATGTATAACACCTTCAGCTTCCATAATCTGACAAACACTATGACTGCATCAAGAAAGTAATGAAAAATGTTAATTATGATGTGTGACATGTCAATCACACAGAAGATAGTATTTAGCTTAAGACACTATTAACACTTGAAGATAAACTCTTCAGATGAGAAGAAGCTGCTGTAGAGAACTAGATATGTATATGTTGGACAATAACATAACGATCAGAACATAACATAGAAGGCAGAATCTGATGTGCAAATCAGGAAGAAGAATTGGGAAAAAAACTAAATTCGCAGCAAAAAGAACACATTAATTCAATACCCCGATATAGGAATTTGTCTGCTAAGCGAAGAGGCCTAGTTATCCTTCGCAAATTATCAATTTGCATACCAACAAATGTTTTACAAGAATAAAAATAGAAATAAGTTTGGTACTGCAGACTTGAAAAACAGGAAATAAGAGTACCTGAGAGACAGTCTCTCCAAAGCTTGTGTGACGGCCAATATGACTGAATGGCAGTTATGGTCCAAAAGCTGAACCAAATGCTTGATAGCTCCAGCTTCCTTGAATGAAATCCGCATATGTTCATTGATAGATGCATCCGCAATTGACTCTGCAGCTCTTGATATGGCTCTTTCATCTTCAAGTCCAAGAATCAAAACTAATCGAGCCACCCCATCCATCCACGGCAAAAGAGTTAGCTGGCGATCAGTGGGAAATTCAGATTGAGGTTTTCTTCCATCTTCTGATTCTATAACCCCAATACGAGCAAGAAAGTGTTGCTTAGCACGTCCAACCATTGCATTCATCTTGGCTTCCTCAATGTCCACATTCTTCTCATTAATATTTAATCCAAGAAGTAATTCATTCGCACCATACCTGGAAGGCCCTCGTGAAGTCCGTTCAATCTCAGTACCGTCTGGTAAACTAGGCCATGAATACAATTCAGGTCTGAAGGACTTATAGGCAACTACACCAATTATGGGGACAGGAACCAGACCTTCCTCGATAATTAGAATTCTATAATATTCATCCTTAGCAAGTTCAATCAAAGCATTTCTTGCTTCCTTTCGAATGACCTTGGATCCTTCCTCCTCAGTTTTTAAGAGCTTTGCCTGCAGAAAGTATCCAAGGTAATTAGCCATGTTCTTGTGATTAATTTTAAAGCTCATGCATCTTAAGATATCACCTTGAAATTAAAATTTTAAAGCCCGTGCATCTTAAGATTACCCCTCAAAATTAAAATTATCCTCCACTAGTCTGCAGAGATGATACATAATTTGAAAGCCACGAAAACAAGTCCATGCACTCTAAATACTCCGCCCAAACATACCATAATTGTTTACTTATTCAACAGTTTATAGAATTGAATACAAAATGCGAAACAAGAGTAGTAGTTCAACCCCAAATATGAAATGTTTATATCATAGCTCATAATTTTAATTGAAAAATACCAGATACCCACCTTCTACATTAGACTCCCACATCTTTTAACATAATTGTTAGCAGTAAAAAATTGAAAATATAACCATAGTACAAAATTTCAATTATATCATTTTTTATAAAATAACCTAGAAGATGTGTGCACCAAGTTGGAAATTGGGGACTACCGCCAAACTGTTTCACTTTCGTGGTTATGACAGTTGTGGGATATAATGTCAACAGAAGGTACCCTTTGAGGATTTGAGCCTCTGACCTCATGGTTCAGAACCAAGTCATACTGCTCAAACCATCCCTTGGCATTGATTTCAATTATATTATCTAACACTACTATTGGAGAAGCTACTGAGAACAACTTAAAACCAAAATAATCTGTGCATAATGTGGATGTTTGTATTATTCAACCAAACACTTGTGCGTTCCAAACCCCTTTTATAATTATGAGATATGAAGGCCTGTATGAAAGTTACAAATCCATTACAAATGCTCCCTCTGATATATCGCAACCATATCAAAAGCTTAATATAAGAAATCATGTTAAGATGTTGCCTCAAAGATACATGATGAAACAGATCATGCCTCATAAGAAATCATGGAATAATATCGCAACCGGCAAAAATCATGCAAAACCAAGAAAGCAATTGCTATAATTCATGAAACCCAACATCAATTTCTCCATTTTCTTTCTTGTTTCCTTATTTTTACAGCCTTTTTTATATATAAATACTGTAATTTAAACATCATTAAAGTGAAATTCTACCAAATAAATAAAAAGTTCATTTGTTTCCCAACGACAACCTTCACCGTTAAACAAATAATGGCAACCTTCACTGGTAAACACAGTCATCTTACCATTTTTGGAATAACACCGGCTTCTACCAATAAGTTGTGATTAGAATAGCTTAATGCCAAATTTGCCAAAACTCCTCCAGCAGCTTCCTTCACTTTTGTGTCCTCATCTTCCAAAGACTTAATAAGTAATGGCAGAATATCAGTATTCGTAATCTTCAATCTCAGCTTCTCATCAACAGATAAGTTCCACAATGCACATATACTTTGCTCCTTCACCTGCGAAAATAATTTCATAGGATGTGCCTCAATTTCCCAAAACCATGAAATATATGGAGAGAAATTTCAACTATGAGAGAACTCTCCTATACCTCAGAAGATAAGGAAGGTCGACTCAGCAATCCTGTAATCTCTTCTATTGCTCCACTTTCTGCTACAGAGTCTCTATATACATTAATTGAAGAAATTGATCGTAAAAGGCCTGCAGCTGCTTCACATGTAGCATTAGACTCTGACTTAAGAAGGTTAATGGTGAGATTTATGCAGCCAATGAATTGCTTGACTTTATCAACACACTTCTTTCCGCCTAGTGAGTATTTCCAGAGTGCCACTACCTCTTGTTCTCTGTCAACTGGATCATAGTCCAGACCAAGTATCTGGACAAACAGGGCAACATAACTGTCACCAAAAGTAGAAGAGCTATCTTTTATTTCCTTACTGTCCTGAAATCAAATTGACAAGCTGTAGCATTAGGTAGCTTGGATTGAACAAGTATTGTGGTTGTAAGCATAGCACCATCAATAAAACCAGGAATACCCTTGACATTCCATAAGGCCAACATTTGAATAACGAAATGAACCCGAAACATTTTTTAAAAAAATTCATACGAGAACATTTTATCATGTTAAAATCATTAGGGATAAATACCAACTTACTCAGCAGGAAAAATTTGGAATCAACATGCACTACAAATAAGTCCATCCGAATTCACAGATCAACAAAAATTACTTCAGAGTACTTTAACATGAACTCAAATCAAAGTCAAACCTTTTGCAAACACGATCAATTGAAATTCAGCAGGCGACTTTTTTCAATCTTTTTCAACAACTAGCAGTGAGGGCTTAATGCTTCCATAAGTGCTAGGGCAACATATTCTATTTAAAACTAGTGTTTGCCTCCGAATAAAATGAAGAACTCTAATCGCCTATGCTTCAATAAAATAAATCGCATTGAAAAAATATAGAGAATACATGATAAAACTAATTATGGCAATCCTTATTTCACTCCATATTGAGAATCATATCAGACCATAACAGAATTCCAAAAACAAAGAAACCCGTCATTCAATTCCGAAATTCGATTAAAGAATCCGTTATCGCTATAAAACGAGCTGTCGCAGGCAAAACATTGGCTTAAAAATCCTTCCCCACCCAAATAATTTCAAAGAAATCCCCATTACTCAATATTCTCAACAACACAAATATAGAAAAACTTACAACAGCAGAAGATTGTTGCGAATTGGCGTCAGACGTACCATCTCCATTACTGACGCTTGCAAGAACGAAACGGAAAGAACGTGATTTGGGTTTGAGGAAAAACAAACTATGATGAAAGTTACAGTAATATGAGGAGGAACTTGCTGGTTTTCTTTTTCTTCCGGGAACTGTCGCCGAGGCATTTGAAACTATGTACTGAAGACATGGAAACCTGTTGTTGCAGTGAATTGTTGGGACTGTAGAAGAAGCTAACATCATTTCGGTGATGAAATGGCGAAAAAATGAGAATCTGAATGAAGATTTATTGGGTTTTGAGTCAGTAAATTTTATGAAATTTTGCATGCCCTGTTTCTATTTGGCTAATAGGAAAGAACTAGAATTTCGACTATTTTTCCCCTTTTATTGAAATATTTCCAAAATCGAAAAGGGAAGAGTTAAACAACTGATTCTGAGTATACTTATCGTACTCTCACTTAGTGAGTACTACTACATACGGTCAATTTACTTCCTTCAATTAACTCTTATATTATATTTTTGAAAAATTATTTTTTTATTATATCCGAACTCCCCCCATTTCAGGTTGGAACAAAGCTTAATTAAACTTTTAATAACATTATATAATTATCGTACACCTTATAATTTTAAAAAAAAAAATTCATTAAAATTAAATAAAATAAATTAATAATAATAACATAACCATGTTATATCCGTTGTCACAAGTTACACATATGAATTTATATATAAACATTGAAAATAATAGTGACACTAATTAACTTAATCAATAATTTTTTTAGCAATAGAATTTAATTCTAAATTTTAATTAAAAACACAATGTGGAAAGAAAATAAAAGATTCTGAGGACATTTGAGTTTATTTTGCCAGTGAAAAACACAAATCCAAGAGTTATTTCTTACAATTCTACCAATTTTGGTATCATTGAACCATTATACTTAAAACAGTCAAAATTTTGATAAGCTGAAAACATCTCACAGAGAACAATAATTTTCAAAGCATCCATCTCTCTCTCAAAATGCAAACAATAGTTATAAATTGATGACAATTTCAACATCCAAACTCAGCCAAAAGAAAATTGTAATGTTGCATCCTGAATTGAAGTCTTTATGGTCTCCTCTAACTCATGTTTTATGAAGATGTACCCACCGTAACCCCAGACAACTCTCTTCCGGCGATGGAATTCAAAATCTCATATCAGCTCCGGTGATTTGGCAGCATAACATACCCGCATGAAAATTTGATGAACAGCATGGATGTCAAGGAGATTTTGCTGCAAATGAGCAAAGATGGGACGTTGAGTGGTACCTTGTTGACCATAAAAGCTTTCAAACAATGGATGTAATAAAACTTTTTCAGTATCGTTCTTATCAACTCTCTTCATCTATCAGGAATGTCAACTCGCAACCGATTCCAGGATCCATTAAAGATGCCATTTCATCATCAAGCAATAATGGTAGAGGGGAATCCTAAAAATCAGAAGATAGTTACTGATGATACAAATATATTGCTAGCATAATTTATTTTTAAGCATTCATTTTTATCAACGATGAGATTCAATCAAGAGATTATATGACAAGCCTCTTCCTGAAGAAATAATTTTGGTTTGATAGACTTCAACTTGAAAAAGCTTTCACAAAGAATCTTTAGCTTGCCAACCCAAAACGAAAGAAATCTTTTAGAAGTAATCTTGTATACATACATAAGCATGCCAAGAAATATAGTTGTAGAAACAGAGTTGGGAAACTAACCGTGGCAGTGGCTGGCAATTTCTTCGTCAATGGAGGCTTCTCCCCCATTGATGTACCCACACATTTTAGAGTGATGGCTGCATATTTATGTTATACTATATGAGTGTCAACCTTAGAAGTCAATAAAAGCAATATATAAGAAAATTTAAGTTCCATACACAGAAGTCCTGAAGCCATTTTCCGAGGGCCTGCTGCTCATACTGATAGTCTTTCCTCCTCAATTCCATGGAAATCCTTAAGCTCGCCAAACCTGCAATTGATGTCAAGTTCATAACAAGAGTGAAGAACAACAGTAATGACATACTGATGGAGAAAAATCATATCAGGTTTGAGTTTAGTAGTCTTCTTAACCTAGATATGTTCCAATGCAAGTAAAATTACCTGGGATGCAGCTGCTTAATTTATTCAGGATTGTCAGATAACTTTGACATAACAAAGCGGACATACCTGTCAGAAAGATTCTGGATTATAAACAATATATTATAAATCACTTGCAATGAGTTTCTTGGTCAGATACCATGAATATCCAAGTTTCCTAGTTCCTTTTTGCTCAACACTAACATCTATGATTGTCAGATAACTTTGACATAACAAAGCGGACATACCTGCCAGAAAGATTCTGGATTATAAACAATATATTATAAATCACCTGCAATGAGTTTCTTGGTCAGATACCATGAATATCCAAGTTTCCTAGTTCCTCAACACTAACATCTATGATTATGCAATTATAAATCGTGAGAAATACCTGTTTATTAATGGATTGGAACGTAAAAGAGCATATTTACCGGATCTCAGATTCCTTCCTTTCACGAGGGCTTACCTGAAAAGTATGACTTTTTAAGACAACAGCGTATTCACAAAGAAAATTGCAAAGACGCAAAAGTGTGGATCACATCAAAGTTCTGGACTTTACCTCACTCCCAGTCAGTATTTCAATCTTTGCCAATAGCGCAATTATTACAAACCTTGGGATACCGCCCCTTCCTGGATCAGATATAAGGTTTTTAGAAAGCCTGATATCCTTCAATGTAATAAAAAGAAGAGTAATTAGAACCTTAGTCCTTCATAGACCATACTCAAAAGTGCATGCTATAGCTTTAAAAAGGTCCAATGTTTTAGCATGCAACTTGGAATATAGTTTGGATGCATAAGCTACCATTTGCACTGACATTTTTACTGTAAGAACCCAAAGATTGATGTACATAATAAAAACAGTAGTATTTATTTGCTAATAAGATGATATCAAGCAGGTGTGCAAATTTGATGGAGGATTCACAACAAAAACCTTACCATCAACTTTGGAAATGAGTTCAGCAAGTCAACTGAAGCCAGATCCTCAATTTCATTACTTCCTGAAGTAATCAATGGAAAAGCAAAAATCAGAAAATAGCCATAATGAAGCAAGCAATAACAACTCATAGGGAGTTTAGCAAGTTACCCAAAAGAAGAAAGCGCAAATTCTGAAATGGCAAACAGCTTTTCTCGTGAGATTCATGTGTGCTGAGCAGTTTATGCATTGTATCATTGTTGGGATAATAGATTTGATTCAATTTGTTCTTGTTCAAATAAAGCTGCTCTAAACTGAAAGCAAAAACCATGTTATAACAGTTGCCAACAAAACATAGAAAGTTCAATTAAATTTTCGTACTAAAAATCCCGATAAAACAGCAGAAAATATCACTCTGAGCTTCTTAATTGGCAACGATTTAGGATTTCACTCCATTCAGCAATACAGTTATCTTCCAAGTTCAGAAGCCGCAAGGAATCAAATCCTTGAACAAAAGATGATGATGATGATGGCTGCAAACCAGAGAGAAAAACAAAATTAGAGGCACACATAACAGCCAGTGAGATTGAGGATTCAGAAAGGTACCAACAATTATAGTGGAACAAAAAGGCAAAGATGAGTAGGAAAATACAAGATCAGAAAACATTTCTTGCCTCAGAAAAAAAAGGAATTTCTGTAAACAAATTTCAGTTGTTGGCCTATTCCAGCAAAATTCAAATCACTCATGCCAGTGCTTTCATTCCATGGTTATCCCTAAAAATCATTGCAATTCCAATCTACTTCTACTGATAGTTAACGTCTTGAAGGATCTGAGTGTTCCTATATTTAAGCCCACCGGACCTTTCCAATATTTCGTGAAAGTATTTTCAAATTCCCACAAAAATAGTCTACTCTACAAAGTCTCAGTCTTGTTGAACTTAAAAGGAACAAGATGTTGCATTTGCCGTTCTACCTCCCTGGCAAGTTAAATGAATAATTCAATTCCACATTGTTTGTCCTACACAACTAATGAAATGTTCTGACCAAGATTTCCAGATTCTCCTCACTGAACATCTTTTCTTTTCATTTTTTTCATTTTTTTTTTTGGTTTTTTTCCACTTTACTCGTTGTATTAACTATGTAATGGATCCCAAGTAAGACATATATGTGACTTGGATTTAACAACAAAATCAGTACTCAATTAGTTGTAGGGCTCTAAAAGAGCACCAAAGAGGCATTAAGGAAATAAAAGAAATATCTCAATTAGTTAGGGCTCTAAAGGGCGATCTAAGTAATACTACAAGTGACCATATCATCTGTGAACTAGATACTAAAGCTCATTATACTGTTCGTTCATTTTACTGCCTTTCTCTTCAAATTATTTTGCATTAAATACTACTGATGAAATGTGGATAAGATTTACGTAATAGTGCCTCCAAAAGTAAATAACTGATATTCAACAGAATAAAGATAAGTAGTTCAGGACTCAGGAGCAGCAGAATCCGACATAGTACACATCAATCAGATCATAGAAATTGAAAATTCTAGAGGAAGGCATAAATGGGCAGCTAATTTAAGAATCTGCAGAAAAGATAATAAATCTCAAGGCAGCAAACGAGTAAGCTATAAATCATAAACTCTCATCATTTTTCTTTCCATGCCCTACAATGTTCACTTGCAGTCAAATAAAAAGTTTGCTTCAACAAAGAAGAACAAATGATATGAAAACAGAAAATTTTGGCGTCTATTCTTCGGGTAGCCATACAGAACTGGAAGATAATTGCAGGAAACAAAACACACATTAATGCATATATTATTAAATGCATACTTGCAAAATCATATTAAGGATATTCAACAAACACAACCATTATTTCACTTATGCTATTCCCCATAAGATGTAGATCTTCAATTGAAGGCAGCGAATGCTTGAGGATTTCAACCTGCCACATCAAAACTATAGTATTCCGTAAATAAAGTAAGAGCAATACCAAGAAAAAGTAAAAGGTGAGGGACTGGGAGATACCTACCTGCATCTAATTTATACCAATACCACTTAAAACCAAAATGCATATGCCTTTTAGTTGTCGCAGCCCTTTAACGTCTTTTGACATTAAAATTTTGGATATATTGAGAGCTGCAAGAGCTGGTAACTGCTCACAGATGATACCAACATCCTGCAAGGAAAGATCATTTCAAACAGGACATAAAAGTTGTTCGGGACAATAAAATTTTATAGATAAAGAGATTCTAGAAAAGACAGGTGCATTTGAAGCTACTGTTACACCCTATAAAATGCAAGAACACACGCCTTTCAGTCTGAGAGCAGGTTTCCAGTCAAGTCAAGCTCCTTTAGATCTACAACACATGAATAGAAAACTTAAGATCAGAACTCTACATAATATAGAACCAGGGAAACAACAATTTGAATCATTTTCCTTATGAAACAGAAAGAGAAAAGACAAAGAGTGAAAGAAATTAGAGCAACTTACTCAATGCAACAGTACCAATATTAACTCCAGAAGAGCTAACACCCAAATAAGATAATGATGCACTTGTCCACTCTTCAAAATTACTTAACTTGTCTTGAATTTTGTCTTTACCAACAAGTTCAACTGATACTCGCTTGTTACTTGCTGAAAGAACATACATTTCATCTACAAAACAAACCCAATTTTAGCAAAAGGCTTGCTTTCTCGAAACAAAAGACATTACAAAATCAAGCAAACACTGACCTTCTTCTTCTTTACTAGATTCACTTCTGTATCTGACTTCAAGGGCTTGAGGTAATGAAATACCCAGAGTCAAGTTCTGGACCCGAATGAAGGATCCAGATTTCTCAAATCGTGCCTGAAAGTATTGAACCCTATTGATTGAGCCATCATGCTTTCCATTTCCATCATCCCAATCAACCTCAACCCACAAGCCAATATAGCCCTGTACTTCCCCTACATACTTAAATGTACCAACTCTACGTTTATCATTAGCTGAGTGCCCTCTTTGCCCAAGTTTGAACTCAGGATTACAGTTGCTCACTTGAACTGAGAGAGAGACAGGTCTATCAGATTTATCTTATAGATATTAAGAATTATTTATAATTAACTTACTAAAATGAAAACTCAATTATCAATTAGAATAATCAAACAGTTTAAATTTGATAACGCATAAACGGCTAATGCTACAGAGAATTTCCAACATTTCGAATCCCAGCAATTAGAAAAACTTTAATAGAAATTGAATTTTTGAAACAAGAACTATTCCCCAGCCGGAATCATTGTATTGTACAAAGCATGTAATTCTCTCAGGCATTTTATCAAACATCTTTAATGACATAAATAAACTAAAGCGTTGATCCTACACAATCAAACCCATATCCAGATTCCAAACATTAATTCATAATAATAGCACATATATAACAAATTAGAATGATCTTCAAATATTTAAGCGTGTATGAAAAATTACCAAAGAGAGAACTGGAGCCAGAATTTCGTTTATGAAAACAGCTTCAGCGACTCAACCTTCTTCTATAAGGGAAAAGGTTTCAGCAGGTAATGTGCCTTTAAAACCTTTAATTTAGACCAATAATTAAAAATATTCTTTTATCTTTGATTAATTCTTTTATTTTTTAAATATTACATAAATATAAACTAAATTTCACTCAAAATTATCATAAAAATTAATTTCAAGAAATCTTACTAGTTAAAGCAGCCCACAACCACACCCCTACAATGTTTTCTCATAAAGATTATGATTTGACAAATTTATATATAATAATCTTAGAACAATTTTTGAATTGGACATCCATAAACCACTTTCATCATCATACAACATGGATATTTTGTCGCTTGATCCGATAAGAACATTTGCCCAAAACATAAAATCTGATAATCGCCCATTACGAAAAAGGAAGCCCAATCCACATAAATTTATTGATATATTTTATTTAAATTATAAATTATTTTACTTCTTCCAGTATGTTTTTCCATTTCTAAATTCTCTCATGCCATGCATCCTCCGCCGTGAAACTGAATACCCCCCAAAAGATAAGAATAAATAAACAGAACACGCGAAAACATAAAGCTGTGAAATGAGCTGCAGTTTCGGCCTCCATATCCCCAAGGCTTTGCCTTCTCTTTCTTCTGTTCATTGCAGAAGAAAACAAACTCCTCTTTCCATTATTTCTGAAAACAAACCAAACAAATAAGATAAGGTAAAATTGTTCCATTTATTATTTTCAGCTTCAACTTATGTTCTATTCTTTACTACAATCATGATTTTCAGAGACTCATATTGTTGTTCATATCAGAAAGTAATTGATGCGAAAAGGTCTACCTTGGGAATACAAATTGGAGCTGTGCTTTTGGCCAACGTAAGAACATAATTTCTCTGTTTCTATACTTCCAATTGCACGTATTGATATAAGTTCAAATGGGAAATTTTCTCTTTTTTCTGCTTTTTTTTTCTGCCTTTTTTTTTTTTTTGTGTTTAATCTCAGTTTGAGCAACCAGCATTAGCAGTTACCAGAGAAAATAATTATGAGATAGAATTGACTAGAGCAATAAAGGGCATCATTGCCTTTTGGTACTTCCTCATCATGCCAGTACGTATTATTTTTTTTAAAAAATTTCATTTAAGTATTTTTCATGATTCTTATTTTTATTTTTCCTATGACATGTAATTTCGTACGACAGCCAATCATTTTGAACTGGCTTTGGTTGAAATGGTATGGAAGAAAGCTGTTGGAGATTTATCTGCAATTCATGTGTCTTCTTGTTCTTTCCAGGGTAAGTTTTTCTGATTCTCTTTAAAATTTTGTTGGGTTAACTTAAGGAAATGTTTCGTAAATCATAGCTATAATTAATTAATTCTTATATCACATTATGTTTCGTCTTCATTCTTCTTCTTCTTCCTTCCCATATGCAGTTTAATGCTCTGGGCACCATTTCTGAACTTCAGAAAATTTCCGACAGATCCATCACTGAATAATCCATGGGATACACCAACAGATCCTTAACAAGTTAAAAGTTCATATTTGAAGTGTCCTTGGGCACGACCAGAAGATTATGATGTAACAAGATCAGGGAAGATGGATTATCAAAAAATTGGAGGTTTACCGAATCAATGTAAAGATATGGTTGTTAATTTTTAAGTTACAACATTGTCCGAAATCAGTCTTATGCTTCCATCAAATACCATCCCAAGTGAGAAAAAAACAAACAATCATTTATGTTTCAACTAAACAAATCTATCCACACTCGAAGTCTCAGCCTCAAGTTCCTTTACTTCTGATATCCTTGTTACAGAGGGACCATTTGACCCAAAAACTCTTAATAAATTTAAAAAAATATATAATTTGGCACTACAGCAATGAAGGTACTGTGGAGAACACTTTCTCATATGACAATCAATATTATTGAGAAGATGAACACAACAAATTTGGAGGAGAAAATTGTTAAAAATTACATTCAAAAATTTATTTCTTGAAACATTGTAAAAGTTTCCAGCCATTTCATTAAATCGTTTAATTTGATCAGAATCTACTAGTAAAAAAATCATCAAAGGAAGCTATGTTTTTAATACACCATTGTATCATCATGTAAACTGAAACCAATAACAATCTTCCTCACTATTATTTTCCTAGGGAGATGGCCGGCTTTCTCGAGAGATTTTAGAGGCCTGTATTCTGATACTATATAAAGTCATCAGATCATTTCTTCAAAAAATAAAAATTGAAAAAAGAACTGTGTAAATTAAAAGATATTCCCTTTTTCCGCTCCTGGTGAGCAGAAGAAAGTTCAGGATGAAAAGGAGCTTGTAGGGCTAAAGAACAAAATGATGCTTCGCATCAATAGCTGCTTATAATATATTGAACATCCCGCGCTTAAAATTATAGCTGAGAGCTGAAAAACACAGAAATTTTGTTCCAATCGAGGGACTCAATGTTGGGGGACATGACAGCAGCACCCACCGATAATGCAATAACGAGAAAACCCAGACTTTTCAGGCAACCATGGCCACGTGAGAGCTTACCCAATAAAAGCTTGCAATACTTATCCGCACTGCAGAAGAGTGCTTGACGAGTGGCATCTGCTCCATCAGCAATTGCATTCTCATTCTACAAGAAAAAAATGAAATTATGCATAATGAATATTAGCCTTTCTATAGGATAAGGAGAATAACAAATTGAGACGATCATTGCACTTTCCAATCGGTTTAAGGGGATACCTTCTGCCTAAAACTCT